>OV815295.1:42268355-42438354 GCA_929108145.2 Limnephilus rhombicus | reverse complement strand
AATAAAGCGTCCATATTTTAATATATTATAATAAAACGAATATAAAACTTTATTCCACTTAATTTTATTGGACCGTAACCGGTTTCAGCTCGTCAAAGCCATCTTCAGACTGGTACAAAAATTTTCTAGTCTACGGTTTATATACACAACATATTGGGGAGGGGTAGGGGGGTGGTCTACAAGGATTTTAATCAATTACAGTAATTATATTTGTTGCTAAGTCATTTTAGACTACCGAATTTCTAAATATTTTGGTTATTCCAGTAAGCTAATTACATTGGGTTTGCAGCTCACTTCAATGATGATTAGGGAAAAACCTTACAAGTAATATGAGTTACTAATGACCTAATTTTATTGTCAAATCGTTATTATATTTATGAAGTTTGGTATTTTTATTGCTTTTTGAAGGGATACGTGTTTACATTGGAGTTGAAATGGTCTAAACCAATTACATATTTTAATATCGAAAATTATTATGAAAATTAGACTGGATACAAAAGCGGGGACTTAGCAAATGAATCTAATTGCTTTATCTTTAAAAAGTTACTTTATGAAGGGGTACATGTTTACATTGGAGTAGGAATGGTCTAAACTAAATACCTATTTTAATTTCGAAATTATTATGAAAATTACAATGGATACAAAAGCGGAGACTTAGCAAATGATTCTAATTGCTTATTCATTACAAAGTTAGATTCTATTTTTTTAGTTAAGCGGGTAATTTCTAAAGATTCTAGTCTATCCAGTTTATGACCTTTATTGCAAATATGGAGAACTTTAACATCTCTGTCTTTATCAAATGAATGTTTATTTTCTAATAAGTGTGATGCTACATTCGACAATTCTCCTTTGTCATTCACCCAGTTTGTAAAATGTTCTTTAATTCGGGTTTTGACTGACCTCCCAGTTTGACCTACGTAATACGATGGGCAGTTGGCACAATTCACTTGGTAAACGCCTGAGTTTTCAAGTTTTTCTGTTTTATCTTTATTATTTATTAAAATTCTCCCTAGAGAATTCACATTATAAAAAGCTGTTTTACATTTATCATTATTAGTTAATCTGGATATTTTAGTTGATATTTCGCCAATATAAGGGATTTTAACCCATTGTTTAGTAAAATCTTTTTCATTTTTATTATCGAGGCCTTGTGATATGATTGTAAATGTAAGTTTTTTATTCTTTTTCTTTAATATGCTGTCAATAGTTTCGCTCTTGTATCCATTATTCTGTGCTGTGGTTTTTATAATATTTAATTCATTATTGTAATTTATATAATTCAAAGGCACATGTAAAAGTCTGTGAATGAGTGAACAGAATACTGATAATTTATGTGAAATGTGATGTCTAGATGTATTGTGTATGATGTTATCACTATATGTAGGTTTTCTATATATCAAAAATTCTAATTTTTTGTTGATGATTTCTATACCTATGTCGAGAAAGTTAATCTTATTTCCCCCCATTTCCATTGTAAATTGGATCGATTTATTTATTTTATTTATTTCTTTTAGAAATATATCTAATTGCCTGTGTGTTCCTGTCCAGATAATCAGAATATCATCTACGTATCTCCGATAGAAGGCAATTTTTTTAAAAGATTTTAATTTTTCGATGGATTCTTCGATATAATCCATAAAGAATTCAGCAAGCACCGGTGAGATCGGGCTCCCCATGGCCAAGCCACTAGATTGAATATAATAGTTATTATTGAATCTAAAGTAATTTTGTTCTATACATGTATTTAGTAGTCTTGTTATTTCTTTACGTTTGATCAAATTAATGTTAATTTTTTCCATGTAATTATTAATAATTATTTTTAATTCTTTTGTTGGTATATTTGAGAACAAACTAACAACATCAAATGAAACTAAGGTAGCATTATTAGGTACTGAGATGTCTTTAATAAGGTCTTTAAGTTGTAGGGAATTTATTATTCCGTATTTAGGTTTAAAGTTAAGAGTATTTTTAATGATTTTATTTCCAAATTTTGCTAATTTATAGGCAGGGGCTGAATTATATGACACTACTGGTCTTACTGGCATATTATTTTTATGTACTTTTGGTTGTCCATATAGACGTGGACATTGGGGGTTCATAACAGAAAGGCTATTTTTGTGATATCTATTTTTAATCAATGTTTGGCACGAATTTAAGATTGCGTTTACGTCTGCTGCCAATTTAGGGGTAGGGTTCTTTTTCAATAAGGTTACATTACTGGTGTCCAGAACATCTTGGACTTTTTCTACATAATCAGATCTATTTAAGATAACTGTACTGTTTCCTTTATCCGCTTTCGAGATAATCAGATTGTTATGTTTGATTTTATTTTTTATTGATTTTATGGCACGTGTTTCGCTTGAAAATTTCCCCTCAGTCGTTGCGTTTTTTATTATTTTAGTGCATAAGTATTTATAACCGTAATCTGACGTTGCAATATCTGTATCTGATAGATACAGATATTGCAACGTCAGATTTGTTTTGAGGTCAGTCAAAACCCGAATTAAAGAACATTTTACAAACTGGGTGAATGACAAAGGAGAATTGTCGAATGTAGCATCACACTTATTAGAAAATAAACATTCATTTGATAAAGACAGAGATGTTAAAGTTCTCCATATTTGCAATAAAGGTCATAAACTGGATAGACTAGAATCTTTAGAAATTACCCGCTTAACTAAAAAAATAGAATCTAACTTTGTAATGAATAAGCAATTAGAATCATTTGCTAAGTCTCCGCTTTTGTATCCATTGTAATTTTCATAATAATTTCGAAATTAAAATAGGTATTTAGTTTAGACCATTCCTGCTCCAATGTAAACATGTACCCCTTCATAAAGTAACTTTTTAAAGATAAAGCAATTAGATTCATTTGCTAAGTCCCCGCTTTTGTATCCAGTCTAATTTTCATAATAATTTTCGATATTTATTTATTTATTTATTTATTTATTTACGGACTTACGTCCAATTTAAATATGTAATTAGTTTAAATATGTAATTAGTCATATTAAAATATGTAATTAGTTTAGACCATTTCAACTCCAATGTAAACACGTATCCCTTCAAAAAGCAATAAAAAATACCAAACTTCATAAATATAATAACGATTTGATAATAAAATTAGGTCATTAGTAACTCATCTTACTTGTAAGGTTTTTCCATAATCATCATTGAAGTGAGCTGCAAACCCAATGTAATTAGCTTTTACTGGAATAACCAAAATATTTAGAAATTCGATAGTCTAAAATGACTTAGCAACAAATATAATTACTGTAATTGATTAAAATCCTTGTAGACCATCCCCCTCCCCCTCCCCAATATGTTGTGTATATAAACCGTAGACTAGGAAATATTTATACCAGTCTGAAGATGGCTTTGACGAGCTGAAACCGGTTACGGTCCAATAAAATTAAGTGGAATAAAGTTTTATATTAGTTTTATTATAATATATTATAATGGAATTCCACCATGAAATATCACTCTCAAAAATAGAAATATTATAAATTGAGGTTTTTTTTTTCATACTAAACACCCAGCCCTCTCCTTTATGCAAAGATATAAAGTAAAAACACACAGTAAAGTAAACTCACAGTTGAAAATAAACCTTGATAAATATAATTAGCAAGGTAAATAATAGAAAGAACGTTCAGAAAAAAAAAACCTAACATAACCTAACTTAACCTAACCTAACCTAACCTAACCTAACCTAACCTAACCTAACCTAACCTAACCTAACCTAACCTAACTTAACCTAATCTAACCTAACCTAACCTAACCTAACCGAGTGTTCTTTCGCGAGCCAAGCGGTGAGTTTCTTACAAAGATTTCAAAAAGCTTAAAGAAGTTTCGACTGTGATTAAGTTTTTACCTAATACCTCTCGACAGATTTGCATAAAAATTAAATAGTGCTTAATACATTCTCATTCACGTTGCACCAATTGACTTGCAATTTTTTTTTTTTGCATAAATTGAGGTTTTTTTTTTTTTTCATACTAAACACCCAGCCCTCTCCTTTATGCAAAGATATAAAGTAAAAACACACAGTAAAGTAAACTCACAGTTGAAAATAAACCTTGATAAATATAATAAGCAAGGTAAATAATAGAAAGAACATTCAGAAAAAAAAAATTCAATCTTCATCTTCAATCTTCATCTTCAATCTTCATCTTCAATCTTCATCTTCAATCTTCATCTTCAATCTTCATCTTCAATCTTCATCTTCAATCTTCATCTTCAATCTTCATCTTCAATCTTCATCTTCAATCTTCATCTTCAATCTTCATCTTCAATCTTCATCTTCAATCTTCATCTTCAATCTTCATCTTCAATCTTCATCTTCAATCTTCATCTTCAATCTTCATCTTCAATCTTCATCTTCAATCTTCATCTTCAATCTTCATCTTCAATCTTCATCTTCAATCTTCATCTTCAATCTTCATCTTCAATCTTCATCTTCAATCTTCATCTTCAATCTTCATCTTCAATCTTCATCTTCAATCTTCATCTTCAATCTTCATCTTCAATCTTCAACTTCAATCTTCATCTTCAATCTTCATCTTCAATCTTCATCTTCAATCTTCATCTTCAATCTTCATCTTCAATCTTCATCTTCAATCTTCATCTTCAATCTTCATCTTCAATCTTCATCTTCAATCTTCATCTTCAATCTTCATCTTCAATCTTCATCTTCAATCTTCATCTTCAATCTTCATCTTCAATCTTCATCTTCAATCTTCATCTTCAATCTTCATCTTCAATCTTCATCTTCAATCTTCATCTTCAATCTTCATCTTCATCTTCAATCTTCATCTTCAATCTTCATCTTCAATCTTCATCTTCAATCTTCATCTTCAATCTTCATCTTCAATCTTCATCTTCAATCTTCATCTTCAATCTTCATCTTCAATCTTCATCTTCAATCTTCATCTTCAATCTTCATCTTCAATCTTCATCTTCAATCTTCATCTTCATCTTCAATCTTCATCTTCAATCTTCATCTTCAATCTTCATCTTCAATCTTCATCTTCAATCTTCATCTTCAATCTTCATCTTCAATCTTCATCTTCAATCTTCATCTTCAATCTTCATCTTTAATCTTCATTTAAAAGAAAAAAGAATTCCCACTGAGCTACGCAAAGTTCAAAATAAAGGAGACAATTCTTGAAGAGTGGGACCAAAGGTATAAAAACTCTGACACAGGTAAAGGAACACGGCTATTTTTCAGGAGTTTATACTTCTATTATTAGAAGCCAAAGAGTTTGGAATAAAGACAACTCCAGCTTTCGAACTCACGCAAATCCTTTCCGGTCATGGAGCGACCCTATCCTACCTTCACAGATTCATGCTGAAATATAGTCCGGCTTGCCCTTGTGACAAACTATCGGACCAAACAGTGTAACATCTGTTGTTAGACTGCCCAATGTTCACGATGGAAAGATGGCAAATAACCAAAGAATGCCAGAAGAGAAATATAAATTTTACTGACATCTCTGATGTCATACAAATTATACCTCTCCAAAAAATCTTCATAAAGTTCGCAAAAAACATCATAAGTAAAATTAAGGAACAAAATAAATAATTATTAAAAGAAATTAAATTAACTTTAAATCGTATCAAGCGCGATTAAAGCTTAACTATCCGATCAATCTACAACATAGCCAATACATGAGAACGCTAGAACGCTAAAGAACACTTCCTTTCCTACAAATGGTTCCGTTAAGAGGGTAAGCAATGACCACCTTAACAGAACATCCCCATTTCTTTCAGATACACAATACTGCTCCGGCTGAGGTTTTACATGGTTCCCTCACGCCGTTAAACAAATGTTGGAGCAGTTGATAGCCCATGTTAGACAGTCAAACTAACCTACTTACCCACTAACCCCTCTCCACATCCCATATTTGCATGACCCATCACCTATCCCAACATGCATGAAAAAGTCAAATCAATAGCTCAAATTGTAAAATCAAATAGTTTAAATGAACCTTGATAAATAATAAACAAGGTAAATAACAGAACACTCAAGGAAAAAAAAAAAACCTTACCTAACCTAACCAACATCAGTATCAAGTGAAGTTCCGAAAGGAATGCAGCTATCGGTGAGAAAATTTCACACAGCCAATTCCTGTCTAACTAACCACATACTTTGTTTCGTGTTTTTTGTGTTTCTTGTTCTTTGCACGCTTTCTAGCTCTCATTGTGTTCACCGCTTTTTTGATCTCGGTGCCCCCACGGCGACCGTGGTTTAGAATCGTTCAAATTTCAACTTAAATTCAGTTTTTACGAGTTTTTGTCTCAGTTTTTTTCTTAAATTCAGTAGCATCATCATAGAAGCCTTGTTCGGCGTCCTTCCGGCTACCGCAGAATCTCTCTTATTTCATTTAAATTCAGTGACGTGGTAAACCACTAAAATCTAAAGATTCGTTTAAATTTCAACTTAAATTCAGTTTTTACGAGTTTTTGTCTCACCTTTTTCTTAAATTCAGTAGCATCATCATAGAAGCCTTGTTCGGCGTCCTTTCGGCAACCGCAGAATCTCTGTGAGAATCATTTAAATTCAGTGACGTGGTTTAGATTCGTTTAAATTTCAACTTAAATTCAGTTTTTACGAGTTTTTGTCTTAGTTTCTTTTAAATTCAGTAGCATCATCATAGAAGCCTTGTTCGGCGTCCTTCCGGCGACCGCAGAATATTTCAAATTCAGTGACGCCATTCTAGACTCAAGCTTATCAAAATAAAAATTTATCCGGCAGCTTTATCCTTACGCCAAAATGATGGGCTCACCAAACAAGTCATGCGCACATATCGACAAAACGCACGACCTTATGCCTGAATTCACCAAAAGTCAAAACGACTCCATTGTTTTCGAAAATCGGGATGATAAAATCATAAAATTATGCGAAACGATTCTTCGAAAAGCGAAATCCCAAGACATCATCAGTGCTACCGAAAAAATAATGGAACTTATTAAAACTGATAGTCCGTCGCAAGTTAAAGAACGTCCGATTATGTTAAGTGCTATAAATACAATGGCGGAACAAATCAGAAGGATAGAAGATAAAATTACTGCTCCGTCTTCACCATGGAACAGGCAAAAACCTGACAGTGAAAAAGAAAAAGAGGAAGGCGAAATGGATCGAAGGTTTCCACTACTTCCAACTCCAAGACACGCAGTGGTCGTCAGCCACAAAGACGAAAAAGATAGTGCCGAGGCTTTGAAAGGAGTTAAAAATTCCCTAGAACCACGGAAACTGAAGGTGGGCATAACAAATATCCGACAATCTACTAACGGGAGAGCAATCATAAGCTGCGAGAAGAAAGAAGACGCAGAAACCATAATGAAAGCTCTGTCGTCGGAGAAAGTATCTGCGATCTGCGCCAAGAAAAGAAATCCCAAAATAATCTTGAAAGGTATTCGGAAGGAACTGAACTCTGCAGAAATAATAGAAGAGAAGAGCGAAGACCTCGCTGGCCTAAAAGAAGACTCGAAAATGCTCTTTTTCCAAAAAAATAAAAATCCGCGCCTAACAAACGTCGTGATCGAAACGAATCCCAAAATATGGAAGAAAATCGTTAACCTGGGCAGAGTAAATATCGAATTTCAATGAATCTGTGCTGAAAACTTCATTTCAACAATGCAATTCATGAACTGTCTAGGGTTTTGACATTTAAAGAAACATTGTGATACGGAAACGAGGTGCTGGCTCTGCGCCGGGAAACACACGTTTGCACAATGTCCAAATAAAGATAAAGTTGATGAGGTAAAATGTGGTTCATGCGTGAATGAAAACCGTAAGAGAAAGACTTCAGCTCCATCAAGACATAGATCTGGAACACACGAATGTCCACTCTACAGGCGAGAAATTGAAAGATCTATCGACCACACAAATTATGAATAAAAATGAAATGTTAAAATAAAGCTTGTGCAAACCGTGATAGCACAAAATAAAAATGGCAGGAAACATTAAAATCAAACAGTGGAATGCGCAAAGATGCCAATCCGCTACAGATAGCCTGGTAAACACGGACAAATCGGATATCGTCCTATTACAAGAACCCTACACAGGAAACACTGGACAGCTTAAAATGAAAAGATGGCAAGTGTACCAATCCACCAAAGGAACTAGAGAAAGCCCAAATAAAACAGCGATTCTAGTCAGCAACAGAATCACTGCAACAATGATATCCTCAATCACTTCGGAGAACTCTACATACATCGAAATAAAAACCCGAATCGGAACAATAACTTTAGGATCAGTGTACGTTGAACCCAACAACCCTCTAACATCCCAGCTAAATGCAATCACCAAACTAGATGAAGAAAATAGGAAAAAGCTCCTGGTGGGGCAGCTCAAAAACAGATAAACGAGGTGAAGAACTAGCAGAAACCATAGCAGCACTGGATGCTCACATATTAAATGACGGCAGCACTCCAACTTTTGAAACGTGGAGGTCGGGCAAACATATAACCTCATTTATAGACGTAACCTTCTGCTCTAACAACATAATGGACAAAATTACAAATTGGGGAGTCGAACAAACAGGCTTATCTGATCACAATATCATAGCAATGAATATATCAGATACATTCAAACCTCCTGAAGCAATCACGCCAAGATAAAGGACAAAGTTTGCGGACTGGAAAAAAATCGGAAAAATCGAAAAAGAAATTCTGCAAAATGCCAACATCAAAATTGAAGATCCCGTATAAACGGGATAATCCAACAACGAAAAAGATCTAGAGGAACAGGTAGAAACTATCTCTGCAATTATCAAAACAAGCTTTTTTTTTTTACAGTAAATACCGCACAAGAATCTCAACTGCTCCCGTCTGGAGCCAGTGAGACTATGGCATCCCCAATTGGGGTATGTTGTGAGGCTGAAGGTAGTGGTGAGGGGAAGGAGGTGGGAAGAGGAAGGTTTGGAAGTACCTGGCTATTCAGATCTGGTCACCAAACAAAAAGCCATTTTCAAGCAACGTTTCAATTCTGAATGGTGGTCTTACACCAGGGCGATACTAATAGTATCTTCCACTCTGGAACATGCCGCAAATATACTATATATTATTTTAAATGAATTAATTGTGAAATAACACAAATTAATCAAATAAAATTTATTTGCGCATACCGGGTTCGAACCCGTGACCTCCGGATCATGAGTCAAGAGTCTTACCCACTGGACTACGGAGGTCGTAGTAAGTTGTGAAAGATCTATTCCAAAACCAAAAGAAAAACGGAAAATTTGACCATGGTGGTCTGACTCACTCACACAATTAAAATCGGAGTTGATCTCCGCTAAAAAAAAACTTCACAATTCCTGCGAGCCAAGAAGATCTGAAGTAACTTTACCTAAATACATGGAAGCCAAAGAAAACTTCAAAAATGAGTTAAGAGAGTCAAAAACCAGAAGCTGGAAAGACTTTTGCCAGAAACAAACGAAGGAAACAACCTGGTCCAATATCTAGAGTCCTTACGAATCCGCCAAACAGGGCACCCATTTTAACTTTTAAAAATAATAATCCAGAAGAAACAGCCAAAGAAATTCTACAACATTTCTTTCCAGATGATAACACGGGAAATGAAACATTGGAACAAAAGCAGATAAGAATAGAGGCAACGCAACAGACAGCAGTCGACCAGGAACCACAAATCTCTAAAGATGAGGTTAAAAGGGCCCTCAGATCGATGGACCCGAAGAAATGCCCTGGGGCGGATGGGATCACATCTGACATTCTTACTCACTTCAATGATAGCTTTCCAGAGATACTCACGAAAATATTCCAAAAGTGTCTTGACATATACTTGATATTTCCCAAAAATATGGAAAGAAGCCATTATTATCATCATACCTAAGCCAGGAAAGGACAACTACAGCAACCTGGAAAACTATAGTCCGATTGGACTTCTACCCGTTCTAGGCAAGTTATTTGAAAAAATCCTAATAGACAGAATAAAATGAAACCTTGGCAAAGGGAAAAAATTAAGTCCAAAACAATAGGTTTCACCGCGCAAAAATCAGCCGAAGATGCAATATATGATGCAGTCGAAGTCATAAAAAGAAAAATGGAGAAAAATTACGAAGTAATTGTCATATCTCTCGACATCAAAGGAGCCTTCGACAACGCGTGGTGGCCCCAATTGTTAAAACAACTTATAGAAAAAGACTGCCCTTCCAGCCTAGTTACATTAGCGAGAAGTTACACAGAAGATAGGAAAGTAAGAATAAGACACGGAATACATTCGAGTGAAAAAAAATGTTTCAAAAGGTTGTATTCAAGGATCGATTGGCGGGCCAATCTTCTGGAACGTTTCGCTGGACCAACTACTGCAAATGGATCTCGGCCCAGACGTATACATTCAAGCTTATGCTGACTTAAGCGAAAAAAACCTAAGTACTACAAAAGAAACGGCGGAAAGAGCGTTAGGAAAAGTAAGCGATTGGGGTAAAAAAGTAAAATTAGAATTTTCGGAAAAAAAAACGCAGGTCATGGTAATGAGTAAACTCCGGTAAAAAACAATTAACATAAAAATGAACGGCAAGGAAATAAAACCAGTAAAGGAAGTAAAAATTTTGGGTATGGTAATGAACAATAAGCTTAGATGGGATATCTATATTATATCTGCGGTAAAACTTCAACAATATTTAAAGCCTTATGCAGAGCGGCAAAACCAACGTGGGGATTATCGCCTGAAATTCTTAAAACAATCTTTGACGGGGCAATCGTACCGATATTTACGTATGGATCAAGGGTCTGGGGAAACACGTGTAAAAAAGTTAAAAATAAGAAAAAACTAGCTAGCGCTAGTAACAGCGCTCAATATGCTAATAGAATCTGCAAAGGATATAGAACAATCTCCTTCACCTCAGCTTTAGCCTTAGCGGAACACCACCAATAGATTTGAAAATAGACGAAGTAAAAGATGTGTACAGAATTAATAGCAGGGGAATAACGGCTAACAGGGAAATAATGACCACGTGCAGTGTTAACGAGCTACCACACCCAGGGAAAATAGTAAAAGAAAACATTACAATTGAACTAGATAAAGGAAATAAGATTAATGAAGATGCTATACAAATTTATACAGACGGAAGTAAACAAGACGGTAAAGTGGGTGCTGGGGTAGTAATAAAAGTATTTGGACAAGATTGGGTATCAAAATCTTATAAGTTAGAAGATTCCTGCACAGTATACCAAGCGGAAATGATTGCAATTCAAAAAGCAATAGAATGGATACAAATAAATAATTTAAAAGGGAAAAATATAACAATAAATTCAGATAGTAAATCATCTTTAGAAACGCTGAGCGACGGAAGAACAACAAACGAAAGAGCAAGAGAATGTTTATGAAAACTAGAAACATGCAGAGAGAATAAAAACAGGGTAAATTTTCAATGGGTTAGAGCGCACAACGGCTTAGAAGGTAATGAAAGGGCAGATACAGCAGAAAAAAGGGAAGAACACTTAAAAAATTACCAGACTACAGCAAGGTACCTCATAGCTATACAAAAATCACTTTAAAGAAAGAAACTGTAAATAAATGGAATAAAAGATATATGGAGGAAAACACGGGAAAAATTACAAAAAAATATTTTCCAAATATAAGCGGGGCAATTCAAAAAGGAAAACACGTTAAAAACAGCTTTAATGCAACTCAAATCTTGAGGTGCTTCAAAGAATATCTCAAATGTTTTAAAATAATAGATGATGATAAATGCCCGTATGACGAAACATCAACACAGGACAGCACCCATGTATTATTAGTAAAATGCTCTATCTTTGATGTGGACAGATTCAGACTAAATTTTAAACTAAAAAAACTATGGAATAACAGAAGAGAATAGGCAAGAAATCTGGAATCTGGAAAAGAATAAAAGAAATTAATGAAACAAGCGAAAACTAAAAAAAATTAACTAGGATAAAGATAATAAAAAATAATTAGGAGAAAGCTTGTGCGTAAAAAGCAAGGTACCCCCAGAAGATACTAACAATCTACACAACCTAACCTAACCTAACCTAACCTAACCTAACCTAACCTAACCTAACCTAACCTAACCTAACCTAATCTAACCTAACCTAACCTTACCTAACCTAACCTAACCTAACCTCACCTCACCTAACCTAACCTAACCTAAAAGGTGCTGAACAACGGATACTATAAAACCGGCGTCAGTGCTTGGGATCCAGATCCCCGGTAGCCACACGGTACCGGCCAGCCACACGGTAAGCCCACTGTAAACAGCGTGGAAGTATGCTGGCGCTTCGGAAAGGAACATAGAGAGATATAGGACCTTGATTGACTATGGACAGCCATAAGGTAATTAAGTTTGCGCAGGCAAACCCACAGAGGTGCGAAGCTGATACCGTCAATTTCTTACAAAACGCGATTAAACAGGAAAATAGATATCGTTTATCTCATACACAGGAGCTATATACAGGAAATACGGGAAAAATTAATAAATCATCGTAAAATGGACCCATTTTTCAAAAAACAAGTGTAGACTGCCCAGTCAAGGCGGCAATAATACCTAGTTTTGAATAAAAGTATCCCTGATACCTGAGTCCTCCTCCACAAATTCAGCAACAATTGAAATGTTTTTATTTAAGCGCAATTCCAGGGAACCCCACTAATAATAGGATCAATATTACATTGTTTAAAATATTTCACGGTTTTACGCAAGAATATACAGGTGGTTTTTTCTTCAAAAACTACTTGTATATTCTTAAAAAAATTTCACTTTTATAACTTTTGGTATAAATTCTATGTATGTGTAATCCTCGATAGCTTAAAAAATATTATTTTATAATCTATGTAAAAGCCCCTACGAGTGTATAACAACAATAATAAATAAACAATATACTGTCCCCCCAAATGAAGATATTGACTTCTGCCTAGATAAATCGAGCAAGCTAATAGACACGAACGACAAGAAAATCATCATTGGAGCGGACGCCAATGCCAAAAGTATTTGGTGGGGCAGCAAAAAGACAGACAAAAGAGGTGACAAACTGAACGACTTTATTGCCCAGAAACAATTACATATTGTCAACGAAGGAATAACACCAACATTTGAAACCGTTCGACAAAACGCGCTACTGAACAGCGTGATCGACGTAACCTTGTGTTCCGACAACGTAATTGGACTCAAACTCAAACTGGAAAGTTGAGAAAAGAATTGCTGCCATGTCTGACCATAATGGAATAACTTTCTATGCGCAATTCAATAAATCATCAGCAGAAGAAATTCCAAATTCAACATTCCTATATAAGACCAGTAAGGCAAATTGGATGGAATTCGACAAGACACTAAAATTTAATGTTAAAGGCAAGGCGATTGAGTCGAATAATCAACCTGGTACCCTCAACAGACATGTTTCAGTCCTCATGGATTCCATATCGGATTCATGCCTCCGTAGTCCAGTGGGTAAGACTCTTGATTCACAGTCCGGAGGTCGCGGGTTCGAACCCGGCATGCAATAATTAATTTCACAATTAATTCATTTAAAATAATATATAGTATATTTGCGGCATGTTCCAGAGTGGAAGATACTATCAGTATCGCCCTGGTGTAAGACCACCATTCAGAATTGAAACGTTGCTTGAATATGGCTTTAGCCGTGTTTGGTGACTAGATCTGAATAGCCAGGTACTTCCCAACCTTCCTCTTCCCCACCTCCTTCCCCTCCCCACTACCTTCAGCCTCACAACATACCCCAATTGGGGATGCGATAGTCTCACTGGCTCCAGACGGGAGCAGTTGAGATTCTTGTGCGGCATTCACTGTAAAAAAAAAAATGCAGAACGGCAATCCCCCAACTGAAAAAATCTAGACAAAAAATCTGCCCCTGGTGGAATGATAAATTGAAAAATCTGAAGAAAGACGTTCTCGCTGCAAAGAGGAAGCTGATGAACTCAGGACCAGGAAGAAGAGATGCGGTCACATTACCAGCATACCTCGAGCTGAGAGAATGCTACAAGGAGGAAATTGCTGCAGCAAAAATCCAAACCTGGAAAAAAATTTGCAGCAGTCAAGGAAAAGATACAGTCTGGTCCACGGTACTCTTAATCTACTTTCTTAAGGCACCACTAGAAACGCTACGTTTCAATACAGGGTCCACCACGTCAGCCCAAGAGACGGCGTCCACACTCTTAGATCATTTCTTCCCTAATGACTAAAGACCGGGGATTATATACAACGAAAACAGCCCAAAATATGCAATAAAAATAGCTAAAATATGCACGAAAATACATAAAAAGGGCCAAACTATGCAACATGAAATAATACAGAAAAACGTATTGTTAAATATTTTTTATTTGAGTAAGCTATTAGTTCTCAATGATAACAATCGTACTTTCGAAAATATCAATTACTAGCTGACCCGGCCACGCGTTGCTGTGGCTAATAAAACACTTTGTAAAATCCAACCTTTGTAACCACCGCCGTCTTTGAGTTTATCGCGAAGAGATAGACAGATGCCGCGGAGGACTTTCATTTATAATACGTGGAGATGGTGTGAAAGATTATAATAATGTGAATGAAATGCTTAGGGTAACCGTCTAAATAACTTTCCAATTTTCGTTATTTGTTTTTGGGGTGTTATGCCGTGTTGCGCTACCTACTTCTTTAGCCAACGTTTCGGACATCGTTGCAGTGTCCATCATCAGGGCAGATCCGGCAGATCCGGTAGATGTGTAATTTTTAGTCGTGAAGTGTGTGCTTATTTACTACGAAGCGATACCGTGCCGCCAGCACCACTAACTTTCACCAGTACAAAATAATCGTGACGAGCAGTGGCGTCATCGCCGCGGAACGGAATAGAAAGTTCATTAAAACGTGGTATTTATGCTCGCCAGGGGCAAGTCCGTTTGCGAGACGCCGACGGAAGTGGCTCCAATTTCACAATTATCCCATTGTACGTTACCATTTTTTTAGAAAAATGGGTATAGTAAGCTATCCGTAAAAGATTGATGTATGCCATCGCGGACTTTTTTGTAGATCTATAAAAGAGAAATATCCCACCATGCATTGTTTTGTTATATCTCAAATGGATTAGGCAGTGTTTTTGATGAAATCTCCCAGGCGGCTTGACTTTTTCCGACACTTCTAACAATTATCGTTATTTTTCAACCAATTTACACAAATCCTTGACAAATTACATACCTAACCTTCCTCACGAAACACTCTATCTATTGGTGAAAACCGCATGAAAATCCGTTTACTAATGAGTGTAATGGATCTGGTGGTGGGACCAATTGTGGCAATTTTACTTTACCACCAGCACAACATAATCCAGGTGATTCGCCGTTGTATTTTAACACTTTACAACATAGACAAATGATTGTCATTTCCCCGATTATCAGTCGGGAAAAAAAATTTATTAGCGGTTTATAAACCGATATCAATTTTATTTACAAAAAATAACTTTAATAAAAAAACGCAATTTCGCTTAACTAAAGCGCTGATGTAATAAAAACAAAAGAATACTTAGAGTGGAAAGGGTTAAGCAATGGTTTTCTTCTCCCACATTTTATAAAAAAAATTGAATTTTGAGCTTTATTATATTTTCATAATGAAAATAAAATAAAATGATGCTATCCTCCAGATAAATGAAGTAATAATGACATATTATATTTTACAAATATCAATAATTTGCAGATGATGTTTCCACAATGGCAAAACACATTTTCACAGAAAAAATAAGTATGTATGCACGAGAAGAGGACAACAAGTTAAATAATAATTAAGAAATATTTTTCCTTATTAAGAGGAAAAAATTTTTTTAGTGTGCTAGTAGTTAGAAGTACTTTTTATGATTCGATATATCATTTTATCGAGTCAAATGCAGTTTAGCTGCTAGCATATTGCAAAAGTGGTTAAGGCAAAAGTTGACCTTCATAAAAGGATTAAATATCTATCCCTGTTCTAGCAAAAAATATCAGAAAACGATAATGTAATGCTAAGGCAAAATTAAATTTGAATTACGGATGACACGTGACCTTTGTTTCCCACCAAGCTTGTATTTAAATAAATCAAAGTTTGGCAATGACATAATTCTCTTCAAATAAATTTTCTAAAGAAATTCTTTAAAAATCTGTCGACCCTTTACGGATATCCATATTTGGACAACAGTTACAAAGTGAGATTTTTTGATGTTGTTATAGTTCGTTGTATATTTTAGGTGCGATGTATGAGTATTGCCTTTGTGAAAAAGTTGTTTTTGTTGTAGGGATTGTGCATTTCGCATGAGTTGAGTAACGAGTATGTATATCTTTTTGTGTGGATTTTATCAAACCATTTTTCCAGATATGGATGAGAACTATCTTAATGTACAGTTGGCGAATGTCTAAGACAGCTAGTTTTTTGAAAAGTGGCTCTGATGGATGAGAAGGGGAACATTTGAAGATGATCCTTGACAAAAGTTTTTGAATGGTCACTGGAGGGTAGAGAATGGATGCTGCACAACCTCCCTATCCTATAATGCCGTATGTTGCTATAGATTGAAACAGAGCAAAATAAAAACTTCTGAGTGTTTTTATGTCAAGGATTGATCGAACAGAATAAAAAATATAGCATAACTTACTGAGTCTCTTTGTTATGGAGTTGATTTGAGCCTCCCAGCGTAAATGGTTATCTATAATGACCCCTAGGTATTTTACTTCATTAGAAAGTTTGAGAATTGGGCATGAATAGCTGTTTGAAGGAGATAGTGAGGGATTGTCTAGATTTTGTGGGCAAGTGTGAATGATTAGTTTAGAAAGGTTATCTGGGAGAGTGAATTTTCGGATTGAGGAATGCATATATTGTGTTTTTTTAATATTTAGCGTGAGGAGGTTAGAGTCTAACCATTTTTTAATTTTGCTCAGTCCAGAATTTGCTTTCTCGATTGTTATTTTCCATATTTTACTTGTAAATATGATAACAGTGTCATCAGGGAAAGATATTATATTACCTTCAATATCCAAATTCAGTAAGGAGTTCATATAAATGAGAAATAAGAGCGGGCCTAGAACACTCCCTTGGGGCACACCATAGGATATAGGTAAGCATTTACTCCTATATTCTTGATTAGAGTGGATGACGGTTGTTTGTGATTTCTGTTTTTTTTTTTTTTTCATTTACTAGATTCTTATATATCTTGAAGAGATGAATCATTTAAATTTACTGAATTTAAAGTTAATGTTCTTTATAAATAGAACGGCGTCATTTGCGCCTTGCAATTTTTACCTCATGTGGGTGTTTAAAAATGTTACCTGGCTATTATAGTCTTAAAGGTCTCGTGTTTCATCGGTAGGGAAAAATTGTTATCTAAAAACCCTACTAAAATTGCATGTTTCGTCCAGACTCAACATCAATCTTCATCATCAGAGCAGCGGCGGTCGAATGCCATATATACATACGTGTCTGTTTGTGTTATGTTGGGAGTGGGAAGGAGGCGGTCATGTCCTTTTAAATTTGGAGCTCTTCCGCATTTGCCTTTGGGAATGAGGAAACCATGAAAAACCTCATCCGGGAAGAGTCGGCCGACAGTCAACATGAAACTGGTCGGCCTTCAGTGATTTCAGTATATGAAATCCTGCATTTTGTGGTGTGGGGTGTATGTGTCTGATTTTATGTGAAATATATACTTTATGGGAAATTTTTAGAATAAACATACATAAACATACATATTATACAATATTATCTAGATATATAAATAGATATGTAAACATAAGTTACAGGGGGGGCGTCTGGTAGTTAGGAATACCTACTGCTCGCTCACTCGTCCGCGTCTGAATCTGGTTCATACCAGATGTGGTTCAGGTCCATCAGAATATGTTTAGGTAGTCTGTGTGTATATCTGAAAGTAAAGTCACTAGGTGCATTGTATTGACCGATTTCCTTTATAAGTCTATTTTTACTGTGTCTCAGAGATTTGTAAAATCGGTCTGTCAGTCGGTGTGTGTATTCGAATAATGTTGGAATGTCTTCTCTTGCATGTAGTCTTTTCAAATTCGTTCTGATTCTAGTGTTGTATGCGATTTTAATGCAGAGATTTTGTAGCGTCTGTAGTTTCGAGTGGTCGGAGTGAGAAATACTACTCCACACGGGAATAGCGTATGTCAGTACCGGTCGAATGAGCGAGTAGTAGATCAGGAGCTTGGTTCTGGGAAGTAGCGGACTTCTTCTGTTGAAGATGGGCTTCATCGCGCCGACTGCCTTTCTGGCTCTTGCGTGCATCTTGGCTATGTGAGATTTCCAGTTGAGACGTGAGTCCATTGTCAGGCCCAGGTATACGACTTCATCTTTCCATTCTAGGACGTGCCCTCCCATTTCGATGTTGACATCTGGTGATCTTCTTTTTCGTTTCCTCGTGTACATGATGACTTCGGTCTTCGCCTCGTTTAGTTTGAGTCGCCATTGCTTGTAGTACTCTACGAGTGCGTCGAGCGCTCTCTGTAGGTAAATGGCCGCCATGTCTGATTTCAGCGAGGAAACGTAAAGTTTGACGTCGTCTGCGTAAATAGATAGCTTGCATCTCTCGTCACGGGGGATGTCGTGTGTGAATATATTGAATAGATGAGGTCCGAGTAGACTTCCTTGCGGCACGCCCTTTGGAATCTCACGTATCGATGACAGCGCGTTCCTGATGAAAACTCGGAAGGATCTGTCCTTTAGGTATTCTTGAATCACTCTCGTTAGGTATATGGGCGTGTTTGTTTTGTGCAATTTGTGCAGTAGCCCTTTGATCCAAACGGTGTCAAATGCCTTCTCCAAGTCTAGCAGTGCAGCGGCGATGTAGCGATGTTCGTTAAATCTTCGGGCGATGAATTCCGCTACTCTGGTAAGTTGATGGGTAGTGGAGTGCCTCTTTCTGAATCCAAACTGCTCGTCTGGCAAAGTGTTGTTTTCTTCGTGGTGTGGAAGCAGCCTGTTGAGTATAACCTGTTCAAATACCTTGCTCAGCGTGGAAAGTAGACTGATCGGCCGATAGTTTGTCGGCTGCTTCTTGTCCTTGTTTGGCTTGGAGAAGGGCAGCACGGTCGCCGTTTTCCAGATCTGAGGGAAATGTCCGATGATGAGGCAGGCATTGAACAGCTTTGTGATGTAAATGATGGCTTTCTGCGGTAGATGTTTTAGTAGAATGTTGTGTATTTGATCGCTTCCCGGCGCTTTATTTGTCTTCAATCGTCTGATGATGACGGCTACTTCGCTTGGCGTGCTGAAGTGGATATCGGCGGCGTTCGTCTGCTCGGCTTGCTCGAGATTTCGTAGAGACTCTTCTACAAGTCGATCCGTTTCCGGGTCGGATAGGCCGTCCGTGGCTGCGTAGGCTCTCTCGAATCCGTCGGCGAGCGCGTTTGCCTTTTCTTCAAGCGAAAGTGCCAGCCCTGATCCGTCTAGCTTCTCTAGCGGGGGAATCGTGTGATCTTCGCGTCTCAGCGCTTTTGCCATTTTCCATAGGCTGTTGTCCTTTGGCGTGAGTGATGTAACTTTCTTCGTCCAAAGTTCGCGTCTGAGGTCGGTGATTTCTTGCTTGATTTCCCGCTGTATCGTGTTGTAAGCCGTTTTGAAGTAGCCGTCGCGCGTACTATGATAGATGCGTCGCAGGCGATTCTTCTCCTTGATGAGCGATAATACGTGCTCGGGAAGCTTGATCGTGTATGTGTGTGCTTCTTTGAGAGGTATGAATGTGTCTTGTGCATGTTGTATGATTTCCGTGAGAGTGCTTGCGGCCTCGTCGATTTCTTCCTTCGAGCGCAGAGTCCCCGACGTGAGGTGTATTTGTTCGTTTATCTGTTTCTTGAATCCTTCCCAGTCGGCGTCTTTGTAATTTCGCTGTTTTCTAGGGCTCCTTGAAGTTGTCCCTCCGATACTGAAGCTCACGGGCAGGTGGTCCGACGAAAGTTCATCCAGCGTGCGCAGTGGCGAGATCGATTTAGCGTTTTTCTCGAGTACGATGTCCAGAGTACTAGGGTACTTTGCGCGTGTTGAGTGGAATGTCGGTTTGTCCGGTGCCATTATCGAGTAGTTATGTGTCTGCATATGCGTGAAGAGCGTTTTCCCATTCGCGTTGCCTATGTAGTTATTCCAATAGTTGTGTTTTGCGTTCAGGTCTCCTCCTAAAACAACAATTGGGCGCAAGTTAAGTAGTTTATCCAGGTCTTCTCTCACCAGACGGTTGGCTTCATTGCAGTAGGCGGCGATGAAGGTGTGCGCTCTATCCTCTATGATGACTTCGATAATCGTGGCCTCAGTATTTTTTAGCTTCGGAGTGGGGATTCTTGTAGAAGTGATTGATTGTCGAACGAATATGGCGGTACCTCCACCTCTTCCTTCCAATCGGTCGTCTCGGTGAACTTCAAAGCCGGGCACTCTCAACGGTGTGTCGTGTTTTAGATGTGTTTCTGAAATGAGAATAATGTCAGTATTAGTGTTATTTGCCAGAGCGAGCAGTTCATCAGTCTTGAATCGGATGCTGTTGGCGTTCCACAGGAGGACGTTCACCATCTGGGGATTAGACATTGATGGTGGACGTGATGAGATCCATCAGGATCCATGCCCTCTCCAACTCGTTGGAGCCAGCGGCGGCCAACTGCGGTTGCACCCGTCTCAATCCCTGGAGCAGGGCCATCATCAGTTGTGCATCTCCTGCGCCGGTGTATGCCTCTCCTGCGGGCTTCTGCGTGCGGGACTGCGTATGGGGCTGCGAGCGGGGCTGCTCCTCGTGCTGCTCCTCACGCTGCTCCTCGCGCTGTTGGGATGCCGTGTTTCCGCGGGCCACGTTGGCCCAGCTGCGTCCGTCGGTCCTCGAGGTCTGCTGGGCATGTGGCCCGCTGGTTCCTGGTGCTTGGCGCCGGTTCTGTCGCTGGTGCTGCTGCAGCGAAGCGACGTAGGCTACCCTCTTCGGGCAGCCCCTGTAGTTGGCGGGATGGGGGCCTCCGCAGTTACAGCACGCGGCGGGCTCGTCCCTTGTGGTTTTGGGGCACTCGGCCGAGGCATGCTCCACCAAGCACTTCACACACCTCGCGGTGTGGGCGCAGTTTCGGGACCCATGCCCGAAGTTTTGGCAGCGGTAGCACTGCGTCCCGTGCTGCAGATGGTTGCTGCGGTGCTTCTGCAGGCGTATCTTGCAGTGGCACAGGTATTTAACTGCTGCCCTTAGTTGACCCATGTTGACCTCTTTGTCGAAGTGGGCCAAGTACATGGGATACTCGGCCGAGGCGGTCGTCATTCTTATGACCTTCGCGGGAGGGAATCCTTGTTCCGAGAGGCTCGCAGCGATGTCCTCCATGTCGATGTTAGGCAGGCCCTTGATGACCGCCTTTTTCATCTTTTCCGCCTCCGCTGTGTAGGTATGAAAGCCACGCGCCTCCGCACGCAGCCCGTTGGTAAGGGCACGGTGGTCCGTCATGCTATGAACGATGATGTTCACTTTGCCGCCCGATCTGTACTGCACTCTGAAATGCGAGTGCCCGATGTGGCCCTGCACCGCTGTGGTGACCTGCCCGTGTGAGAGGGTCCCCAGGGTCATCACAACCGGGGGCACTCGGTCCTTCCGTGCAGACTGGCCGCTGGTACCTGCAAAAGAATTTGTATTAGAGTTAGTATTTGGGCGCTTCGCCTGCGACGCTCCGCCGCCGCCGCCGCCTTCAGATACTTCGTTTAAACTGCTAAAGCGGTTGCCGATAACAACCGCTCGGGGTTCCTGTGGTGAAAGGGGCCTCTTGACGGTGTTGGAGGGCCTCGTCCAACCTTCCTCCTGGCGGGTCGTCTCCATATCCTGGGCGGGTGGCTGGGGTCTGGGGGGCGGGACGTAGGCCGAAGCTGGGCCTACTGGGGGGCGGCTAGGCCCAGGGGCGGATGCGGCCTCAGTCATCTCGGGGGGCGGCAGGGGGATGGTTTCCGGCTTGGTCCTCGGGTCAGCGGGGTGATTTTGCGATGTCTGCTGGGGCTGGGAGGCAGGGATTGTAATGAGAATTGTCCCCGTCTTGGTTTGCCGCCGATACTGGCGGGCGCCCTGGGGGATCACGATTGGCGAATCCGCTGGGTCAGCTAGTTCCATCCGCGCGGACAACATCCGCACGGCAGGTATTCGGTATTTCCTCTTCTGTATGGGGATTTTTGATTTGAGGCGTCTCGGTGGGGCCAGGTTCTTCTTCCTTGCCTTCAAAAAGGCAGTTGGCGGCGCGGTGGCCTAGGTAGTGAGCCGGTCGGCGTCCGGCCGGCTAACAAAATAGCAGGTGTCTGGCCGTGTAAACACAAGCCAGACAAAAGCGACTTGGGGGCGAAAGAGCACTCGTCTCGGAAAGCGACTGTCGCTGGCGGCAGTCACTGAGCGAATCCCTGATCTGATCTCTCTGATCTGATCTCTCTGATCGTGTCTCTGATCTTCTTCTCTTCCTGATCTGATGATTGTGATTTCTGTGTGAGGTAGTTTTTAAACCATTTCTGAGCAGTACCTTCTATCCCAATCTGTTGGAGTTTTTTTAAAAGAATGTGGTGGGAAATAGTATTGAAGGCTTTAGACAGATCTAGAAAGACAGCAAGAGGTTTATTGCCTTTATCGAGGTTATCTGATATCAGTTTGGTAAAGGTTGCAATTGCATCAGCAGTACTGCAATCTTTACGAAAACCGTATTGGTTTTTTGAAAGAATTTTATTGTCCTCGAGGAATTTGAGGAGTCTTAGTTTTACTACTTTTTCAAAAATGTTGGATATAGTGCTCAATAACGATATAGGCCTCTAACTATTTAGGGAAGATCTGTCACCTGATTGGAAAATAGGGATGATAGAGGCATGTTTAAGTGATTTTGGGAATATTCCAGATTGGAGGCTTAAGTTTATAATATGTTTGAGAGGGCTGGCAATAAGGGTTTTTAAATGTTTAGCGAGTTTAGAAGAGATTTTATCTACTACTGTTGAATGGCTATTTTTTAATGATGTGATGATTTCTATAATTTTCATTTCTGTGGTAGGAGTGAAAACAAATGGAGTATAACTCAGATGAGACAGGGATATTTTGTTTGCTAGGTCATTTTCCGAAACATTATTTCTAGTTAAGATATTATTAGAAAGGCTAGATCCGGCTAGATTAGGCAGCGTTTTCGATGAAAGCTACCAGGCTGCTTTACTTTTTCCGACACTTCTAACAATTATCGTTATGTTTCAAATTACATACCTAAACCTTCCTCACGAAACACTCTATCTATTGGTGAAAACCGCATGAAAATTCGTTCAGTAGTTTTCGAGTTTATCGCGAACAGACAGACACAGACAGACAGACAGACAGACGGCGCGGGGACTTTACTTTATAATATGTAGAGAAGAGACAAGACGTATTTAACAATAACTATCACTGTCATTTGTTTATTTTTGATAAACACTTATGTAAAAGCGTGGTTTAACGCCCCCAAACCCACTTTGGCCCCCAACAAAGACCTACAATTTTTAAAATCTCTTGTAAAATATAGAGAAATCGATAAAGAACTTGCAGACAAGGCACTGTCTAAAATGTTAAATCATCTGTGGTACCTCAATTCTGAGCAAGTCGCATTTTCTTTCTTCGATGAAAATTTAGAAAAAACTATCAAAACAAGCATGGCTGTAAAAAGTCTACAATTAATTCCAATTGAAGAAAAAACCATGTGATGATAGGCATGTGAATGCAAAATTCAGTCTCCATCAAATGGATAATTTATTGGACAAAGATATTGATTTTTTTGTTTCTCATCAAACTCTAATTTTTTTCAAAATATTTGAAATTGATACAGAATTTTTAAATGCGGATCCTGATATATGGTGTGAAAATAAACATCATTTAAATGCAAAAAAAATAGTGAAAGGTTTCAAGGCTGTCAATGACACAGCCGAAAGAAGGGTAAAATTAATCCAAGACTTCGATTCCTGTTTAACAAAAAACGAAGAACAACGGCAGTTTCTGTTACAAGTTGTATCGGAATTCGAAATTTTTTTCCAGACTCTTCAAAAGCCACGTTATCTAAGGCGTAACCACCTTATTTATCAAATTAATTGTAAATGTAAATGATAATAATAATAACTTCTTTCTTTTATAATGCTTTCTTTTTTATATTTTAAATAATAAAATTTTGAACATTTTTCTTCTTGTTTTTTATACCTTTTTGCTTTTCTTTTCGCCTAAATTCTCATTTTCAATTTGGATTGTGCTGTATTTACTTTAAAAACTGTTTTAACTACTCGCTTTTTATGTACCAATTGAGAAAATGCCGGAGAGGAAGGAGAGGCGGAAGGGGAACAGGACGAATGGGAAAGGGCATGTAGGGAGAAACAATTTCTTTATTAGATGGCATAGCAACGCCTGCCGAGTACCAGCTAGGAAAATTATATTATTAGGTACCAGCTAGGTAATATTATTAGGTATCAGCTTGCGGGAATTGCATTTCATTTTCTTTATACGTGTGACGGAGATTTATTATAATTATTGTATTTTTTCTTTGGACCCCTCCAAATGCAGATAGAGGGGTTCACCGTTTGTCCCATTTTCGACTAATGACATTTAGTGTGTAAGAAAGAAGGGCAGCATTATATGTTTAAGAACAAATGCAAAACAATCAGCGCATTGCCATTTGACGTTTTTGAATTTTTGGAATTCCCTTACGACTCAATCTTACACGCATCGTTCCTGCAGCTCTTTCAAAAGATGAGAATTCGTTCCATACAAAATTTATGAGGAAATGAATTTTCTTCATAATTATTTTTTTCATGAATTTTCGCGATATTTTAATAGCTATTCTGCTATTTGGGGCGGAGACAAATCCAACAAATCAAAGATCATAAAAATCGCTCCAGCCGTTCTCGAGTGTACCAAATAATGTTACTGGTGTAACTAACCCGACTTTGTTTTATATATTAAGATTATTTATAAGAGTCCCAACTGCTTCCGTCTGGAGCACAAAATCTGTTCAAGATCTGCGCTGATCACCTCTGCGACAGAACGGTCATCCTTTCTTTTGGAGACTACCTGATTGAACGAATAGTTGACATGAGTTGTCCTCAGGGTTCTATCCTTGGACCTGAGTTTTGGAACATTTTGTTTGATGATTCCTCCAGGCTGCCCTTGCCTGAAGGATGTATCTCGGTGGATTACGCTGATGACAAATTGTATCTGGTCTCGGGGAACAGCAGAAAGGAAGTTGAGAGTAAAGCTGAGGAGGTTTTGAATTCTCTTTTTGAAATTGAGAAGAATCTCTACTGCCGAGTGGGGACTGCGCTCTCCAGCGCTCCGTCTCCTATACAGGGGGGCTTACGTGGCGCAAGTCTCGTATGCGGCCTCTGTGTGGGAGCACCACCTGGAGAATGCACTCATACTCTCGGCTCTCAAGAGAGGCCAGCGAGTCCCCTTGCTGGCGCTTTCGGGTGCATACAGAACAGTCGCTTCGGACGCTTTGCCAGTTTTGGCCGGCGTTTTGCCTATCGATCTTGAAATTAGGGAGATGTTAACAAAAAAGCTTTTAACAAGAGGAAGAACTGCCACCCATCATGGTATTGAGCTAATGGTGGAGCGGTTTCCCTCCCAGGACTTCTCATAGAGATGCGAGAAAGAACTTTGAGAGAATGGCAGGAACTTTAGGATACATCAAATACGGGAAGGTGGACTATCTCCTTCTTCCCGTCAGTTAAAGTCAGAATGGAAGGGGCGTACATCACTAGAGATCATTATGTGACCCAACTTTTGTCCGGTCATGGGGAGTTCAGAGGAAGACTTCATAGTCTCTCTCTATCACCCCATTCTAACTGCGCTTGCGGTAATACTGATCAAACAGCCGAGCACATTCTGTGGCACTGCGAGATTTTGACGGATGTCCGAGAGGAAATGCTTGATGGCTTGCAAGTTACTACGAGACCAGCTTGGAACGCGGATCTCGTTTCGTATAAGGTGAACTTTGAGTGTTTGAGTAAATTTATGAAAGTCTGGGTTGAGAGATGGCCTGATCTTAGAGTCGCTGACTAGCTGTAAAATCATGTAGGTACCAGGTGTATCTGCTCTTGAATCCACGGACATTCTCTTTACTTTATTACATCTACTGCTAGAATTTTATGTTTTATGCTTTATATCTGTATATATATTTTTTTTGTTATAATATCATCTCTATCTTAGGTACCTTTATCTTATCCTATTGTATAAATTTTGTTCCTATTTTTTTATTTTTCTGTGTCTTACCTTTTTTTGCTTATTTTATTTCTTTTCGCATGGTTTATTTTAGATTTCACTATGTGCTACACGATGTTTAATCGAGATACCTGTTTATTGTTTTCATTATTTCTCATCAATTTTTTAGGATTTTCTTTTTTTTCCAGCTATGAAGCTATGAATATGAATTCCAAGGAACACTATTGATTCAACTAACATACTCGACTTTGTTTTTTTTAAAGTTTGTTTTGGTTTCTTTGTTCTCTTTTTCTTTTTAGTCTCACAATGCTACTTTGCTTCGCTCAGAAGTCTGAACTTAACTGCATCTATTTATTTTGTTATGTTTCTTTTTTCCCTTCTGTCGACGATGGCACGGTGCAACATGTGCAGGCTTTAGGTTTGGGGGGGCGACCTCGGCTCTCCTTCGCCTTGCCTCCGGCTACTCGTCGCTGAATTCCTTACGGTCGTCGGGTATTTCCCCCCAATCTCCCATTTACTTTTCTTTGAGGCATCACCGAGGAACCGGCTAAGGGGCGCGGAAGCTGAGTGTGGTTCACGACTAGACCGAATGTCATGCGCATTCTTGCTGGGACTGCCAATCGATTAAAGAGGACTCCCAACCGTTTTCCATTCCCTTATTACTTATCTTTTGTGTCTTCTTCCCAAACAGGTGCTTGTATGATACGCTGGATACAATCACCCAGCGCTTGCCACCTCGTGGACTCTCACCAACCTGTCCCATTGTCTTGTCTATATTTTGTCATACTAACACATATTGTATCTGTATTTCCCGCTAAGCACTTGCATACTGCTTACTAACAACGTATGCAGGGACATTGGAGGTTTAGTTTCGTTATCAAATGTAGGGTCGTTTTTACCAAAAAAATTAGAGTCCTTGCAAGAGCCTTGAAGGGGTAACCATCTGTTACCTATACCAGGGCGGGTAAGTGGTGGGTCCTCCAAAGTATGCTCCCGTCTGGAGCCAGTGAGACTATGGCAACCCCAATTGGGGTGTGTTGTGAGGCTGAAGGTAGTGGGTAGCGGAAGGAGGTGGGGAAGAGGTAGGTGGGGAAGCACCTGGCTATTCAGAACTGGTCACTAAAGACAGCTCACAGTTTTTCCCTGTATTGATTTCTCTGAGTTCAATTCTGCGGATAGGTTGGGTCTGTGTTTATAATTTGGTATTATGTCGTTGGAGAAGTTTTTATTTTTATTTTTATTTTTATTTATTTTAAATACATAAACGGCTATACTGCCTTTTATAAATAAACATATAATAGAGTACAAAATAATATATAATATATAATAGAGTAAGAAAAATAATATCATTACATAATAGTTGTTTTAAACTTTAAAATAACATACAATTATTTTGTGTATCACAACAAAAAATAACAAAAAAGAACAATGAGAAATATCACATTTCATTTCAATATGTCCATATTGCGTATATAAAGTTACATTATGGAAAAATAATTTTTGAGTGCATGTTTATATTGCGCTAATTTTAAGAAATAAATGTCGCCGATGTTAGCATATTCATTTCCCAAAATGTGTAATCGACTGATTGGTGAGTAATAATGTGATAATGTATGTGTGTTATTATAGTAGAACGGTAGAGTCAGTCTATTGTTAGCGCGACCAGGGCAATTTTTTTTTTTTTTTTAAGTTTCTTTATTCTTTGAATTATTCATTACATGAATTGGGGATTTTTCGACCACCATACTAGGCACATGCCTGTGTTGTGGTGGTCGATTTTCATATACAGTATATTAAAAGATGCAATATAAAGAAATGTGCAAGAATATAAAAAATAAAATAAAAATATATAAATATACATATTATATATAATAATATAAAAGAAATTTAAAGAAAACAAATGAATATAAAATAATGTAAATAACTAAAGAGTATGGAAACAATAAATTACTATAGAGTATAAAAGAGTATGAAAGAATATAGTAGAATATAAAAATAATATGAAAAGTATAGAACATAGAAGGCAATACATGAAAGAATATAAAAATGATATAATTATAAAATATATAAAGTCGAAGTAAGTACTTTGTAGAGTATGCAAATAAGAAATGATAACGATTTTAATGAAGATCTGTGTGTACGTGGTAATATTGGTAGGTACATTATTTCAATCCAATTTTTGTACAAATAAATTTTGGAATAAATTTATGTTTCGAGTCCGCCGAATTACACTGGTCACTAGAGTAAATTATTATTGTTACAGTGATTTTCTGGTGGCACTGGGCTCTGAGTACATAAACATGTAGATATAGGCACTAGTACACAGTGGTGCCAAACAGTTTTAAAGAATTAGTTTTTAAAAGTATTTAAACTTTTGGCTATTTATATTATAGTGATTACAACCAAAAAAAATTATTAGCGGTATATAAACCGATATCAATTTTATTTACAAAATATTACTAAAAACTTTTCTTCTCCCACATTTTATAAAAAAGTTGAAAGCTTTATTATATTTTCACAATGGAAATAAAATAAAGTGATGCTATCCTCCAGATAAAAGAAGTAATAATGAGATATTATATTTTACAAATATCAATAATTTGCAGATGATGTTTTCACAATGGCAAAAACACATTTTCACAGAAAAAATAAGTAGATATGTATGCACGAGAAGAGGACAATAAGTGAAATAATAATTAAAAAATATTTTTCCTTAACAAGTGGAAAAAAAAGAAAAAATTTTAGTGTGCTAGTACTTAGGAGTATTTTTTATGATTTGAATATATCATATTATCGAGTCAAATGCAGTTTAGCTGCTAGCATATTGCAAAAGCGGTTTAGGCAAAAGTTGATCTTCATAAAAGGATTAAATATCTATCCCTGTTCTAGCAGAAAATATTAGAAAACGATAATGTAATGCTAAGGCAAAATTAAATTTGAATTACGGATAATGACACGTGACCTTTGTTTCCCACCAAGCTTATATTTAAATAAAACAAAGTTTGGCAATGACATAATTCTCTTCAAATAAATTTTCTAAAGAAATTCTTTAAAAAACTGTCGACCCTTTACGGATATCCATATTTGGACACTAGTTGCAAAGTGAGTAAGTGTACTAGATTTTTTGATGTTGTTATTTAGTTCGTTGTATATTTTAGGTGCGATGTATGAGTATTGCCTTTGTGAAAAAGTTGTTTTTGTTGTAGGGATTGTGCATTTTGCATGAGTTGAGTAACGAGTATGTATATCTTTTTGTGTGGATTTTATCAAACCATTTTTCCAGATATGGATGAGAACTATCTTAATGTACAATTGGCGAATGTCTAAGACAGCTAGTTTTTTGAAGAGTGGCTCTGATGGATGAGAAGGGGAACATTTGAAGATGATCCTTAACAAAAGTTTTTGAATGGTCACTAGAGGGTAGAGAATGGATGCTGCACAACCTCCCCATCCTATAATGCCGTATGTTGCTATAGATTGAAACAGAGCAAAATAAACACTTCTGAGTGTTTTTATGTCAAGGATTGATCGAATAGAATAAAAAATATAGCATAACTTACGGAGTCTCTTTGTTATGGAGTTGATTTGGGCCTCCCAGCGTAAATGGTTATCTATAGTGACCCCTAGGTATTTTATTTCATTAGAAGGTTTGAGAATTGGGCATGAACAGCTGTTTGAAAGAGATAGTGAGGGATTATCTAGATTTTGTGGGCAAGTGTGAATGACTAGCTTAGGAAGGTTTTCTGGGAGAGTGAATTTTCGGATTGAGAAATGCATATATTGCGTTTTTTGAATATTTAGGGTGAGGAGGTTAGAGTCTAGCCATTTTTTAATTTTGCTCAGTCCAGAATTTGCTTTCTCGATTGTTATTTTCCATATTTTACTTGTAAATATGATAACAGTGTCATCAGCAAAAGATATTATATTACCTTCAATATCCAAATTCAGTAAGGAGTTCATATAAATGAGGAATAAGAGCGGTCCTAGAACACTCCCTTGGGGCACGCCATAGGAGATAGGTAAGCATTTACTCCTATATTCTTGATTAGAGTGGATGACGGTTGTTTGTGATCTCTGTGTGAGGTAGTTTTTAAACCATTTCAGAGCAGTACCTTCTATCCCAATCTGTTGGAGTTTTTTTAAAAGAATGTGGTGGGAAATAGTATCGAAGGCTTTAGACAGATCTAGAAAAACAGCAAGAGGTTTATTGCCTTTATCGAGGTTATCTGATATCAGTTTGGTAAAGGTTGCAATTGCATCAGCAGTACTGCAATCTTTACGAAAACCGTATTGGTTTTTTGAAAGAATTTTATTGTCCTCGAGGAATTTGAGGAGTCTTAGTTTCACTACTTTTTCAAAAATTTTGGATATAGTGCTCAATAACGATATAGGCCTGTAACTATTCAGGGAAGATCTGTCACCTGATTTGAAAATAGGGATGATAGAGGCATGTTTAAGTGATTTTGGGAATATTCCGGATTGGAGGCTTAAGTTTATAATATGTTTGAGAGGGCTGGCAATAAGGGTTTTCAAATGTTTAGCGAGTTTAGAAGAGATTTTATCTACTCCTGTTGAATGGCTATTTTTTAATGATGTGATGATTTCTATAATTTCCAGTTCTGTGGTAGGAGTGAAAACAAATGGAGTATAACTCAGATGAGACAGGGATATTTTGTTTGCTAGGTCATGTTCCGAAACATTATTTCTAGTTAAGATATTATTAGAAAGGCTAGATCCGACTGAGGTGAAAAATTTATTGAAATGGTCTGCGATTTTTACGGAGTCATTACGTGTATTTGTTAGTGATCGGCCTTCAATGTTAATCTTATTGATGGGTGTAGTCGTTTGTCTAGTATATGATATGTCCTTGATAATACTCCATATTTTTTTCTTGTCGTTTTCGGCGTTTATGATTTGTTTTTTATAGTAATCTTCTCTGGCCTTTGAAGTAATTTTCTTGCAAACATTTCTGTATTTCTTGTAAAATATGTGGGATTCATGGTCGTTGGGATTTTTTTTACAGAGTGCGTGGAGTTTATCACGCTTACGTATAGAATGAAGAATACCAACAGTTATCCAAGGTTTGAGTTTCGTGTCATAATGTTTTGTTTTGTCTGTTGTTTTGGATGTAGCGTTGGTTAAGTGGTTCTGAAGTGTTTGGACAAAAGATTCACAGGCTAAATTAGGATCATTTTGTTTGTAAAGATTCGACCAATTTTCTTGTGAGACCAGCTCAAAAAGTGTGGTATATGATATTTTATTTTGTGGAATTTCGTGCGGTTGTGGTTTATGTACTTTGTGAGAAAGAGAAGTTATGGTAGCGTAGTGGTCTGTGACGGTACATTGATATACAAGAGATATAGTTTTTAATTTACATTTTGAAAATACGTGATCAATACAACTTACAGACGAGCCAGATACTCTGGTGGGTGCTGTGATGGCTGGGACAAAACCTTGAAAAGTTAGCAGGTTTATGTAATCATTGGCTTGAGGATGCATGGAATTAATTATATTTATATTAAGGTCACCAATAATAAGTAGATTATCACAATCAGTTACACAAGATAAAAATTGGTTTAGTGAATTTAGAAAAGGGGTTATGTTAGACGTAGCTGGTGATCGATAAATTGAAAATATGGTTACGTGTTTATCTATAACAATTTTGAGACAGTTGGATTGGTTGATTATGATTTCGTTTACTGTGTGAGGTATGTGATTTTTTATATATATAATAACACCATCATTTTGGTTTATGTTATTCTGTGTGTTGTAGTGGGTGTAGTTTATTATATTTTTGGGAAGGTAATTTTCATTGATCCAGCATTCACTCAAAATGATTATGTCAAAGTTGGAGTTTAGGTCTGTGAGAACTATCAATAATTCGTTAAAATTACGGTTTATGCTTCTAATATTCATTGAGAAGATTTTTAGGGCTGATTGAGATAATGTTTGTTGAACTTCTAGATTACTGCTTGTTTCTTTACATTGAATTGGTGTCAAATTATCCAATAGATCAGCTATTTCTTCCATTTACAATGTTTGTAACCTAACAGAATCAGTTGCATTAAATATATAAATGGTTTAGACACATCGCATAAAAATAGTATCTTTGTGCTAGAAACATATAATAATATTTTACTGCTGTTTATAAAAGAAAAATAAGAAAAATTTAAAAGTATATGAAAGTAAGTTTTGTAGTTAAAGGAACTTTGTTTACATGTTAGTGAGTGAGGGAGACAAAAGTTGCTTATTTTTGTCATTAACAATAATGACAGGAGTTCCAATTTCTTTTCGGATATATACTTGACCACCTCTGGTCCAAACAAATTTGAAAAGGTTTTCGCGTTTAGCCTTGCGAGCAAGAAACCATAGGTGCTTCGCCTGAAATGTCAGGTGTTCGGAAATGTATATAGGGGAGCTTGGTCCTGCCAATCCGATGAGGGTGGTGTTTAGTTTGCCTTCTCGATTTTCAGCTTGCTTGTTGAACCTTTTTACTTCTTCCAGAAAATCATCTCGGTAAATAGTGGATTTGAATTTTATTAAGATGGGCCTGCATTTATCTTTGGAGACTTTTAGTGTGGTGCGGTACGCTGAATCAATATTGGTAGCATCGTTTGAGCTGATGGTTTTTTTAATATTGAATAAAATATTATTTAGGTTTTCCCCGCTGGTTTCAGGGATTCCTCTAATCTCCAAATTTCTTGATCTGCTTTGTCTATCAATCTGTTCCATGTGGTTTTCAATAGTTTCAAGTCTCGCTTCGAGGTTATTGTTCTTTTTTTCAAGTATTTTGTTTTTATCTTCAAGGTCGTGAACACGAAGTAAAATCTCCTGGTATTGTTTACTCATTGTTTCCAGAGTTGCTAGAATTTGAGTGTTTTGTTCCATTAGTTTAGCGAGTAGTTCACTGTCCGGAGGTGCAGTACCGCTGACTTTAACATTAGGTAGTACCGTTAAACATTCCTTGCATTTGATCTGGGCGCGGCGCTCCTTACTGAGTCGACGGTAAGAGCTCTCCGCGACTCCTCCGCAATGTAAATGAAAGGTCCCTTTGCACAGTGCGCACACGAAAACCGACTCGGCTGAGAGAGTAGCCTCTGAACACATAAGGCAAGTATTATTCATGTTGCTGTATTTGTTTTTACTACTTGTGAGTTATCAGATTCGGATGTATTGCACTTCGGTAAGAGCGTGTGTGTGTGAGATTATCGCTCGCTGTTGACAGATTGAAATTTTTGTGATAATAATTTTTATTTTTTTTTATTTCGATTTATTTACCAGTTGTTCGTCTTGGCACTAAAACTTTTCACACACTCGAGTACTGCCGTACACCGTAGATACTAGTCTAGTAGACAAAATAACTAAAATGAGTTTTAACTGATGTTTATTAGTATTATACTTGGAACGAAAAAAATACGTGTTTACTGTGGGTGTGATATTATTATGATTGAATTGCAATGAAATCGTATTAGTTCTATTAAATCAGGGGTATCCAGGACCGAGTGAATTATTTTATATAATATTAATAGATCACAGATTTTTCTGCGATCTGATAAATTTACGAGATTAGTCCATTTTAATAACAAATTATAGTCCACGGATTCTCTTGGAAAACCTAATTTAAAATTAATATACCTAAGGAATCTATGCTGGACTTTTTCAATCGCTTGAATATGGATATTGTAATGTGGAGCCCAAATCGTAGAATTATATTCTAAAATGCTTCTCACTAGCGTTATGTATAAAATGCGAATAGTATCAATGTTACAAAATTGTTTTGTTATTCTAATAATAAATCCTAAAATCTTCATTGCTCTATTAATAATATTATTTATATGGCTAATAAATGTAAGTTTTGAGTTAAAAATAATACCTAGATCATTTATTGTTTCTACCGAGTTTAATATAATTTTGTTTTTCTCTGTAATGAGTTCTCTGAGTTCAATTCTGCAGGTAGGTCGGGTCTGTGTGTATAATTTGATATTATGTCGTCGGGGAAGTTTTTCCTGTAATGATTTCTCTGAGTTTCATTCTGCGGGAAGGTCGGGTCTGTGTTTATTTGATATTATGTCGTTGGATAAGTTTTTCCCTGTGTTGATTTCTCCGAGTTTAATTCTGCGGGTAGATCGGGTCTGTGTTTATAATTTGATATTATGTCGTTGGAGAAGTTTTTCCCTGTAATCATTTCTCTGAGTTCAATTCTGCACTTAGGTCGGGTCTGTGCGTATAATTTAATATTATATCGTTGGAGAAGTTTTTCCCTGTATTGATTTCTCTGAGTTCAATTCTGCGGGTAGGTTGGGTCTGTGTTTATAATTTGATGTTATGTCGTTGGAAAAGTTTTTCGTTGCTGAATTTAGTTGCTTAGTAACTCTGTTCCACCCCGGTTTATGTAAAAAAATATTTGCTTTAGGGTTAAAATCCGGAGAGAAAAATGTGGAATACGTATGTGTAGAGAAAATAACGCCCGGATTCCTCTTAATAGTGGCGCCGCGTGTGCGATTTTGCGTCATATTTTATTATTGTGCGACGATAATTATTTAAATAAGTTTTGTCCTCAAAATCATTGCCTGAACACTTCGGGTCAAATCCGTACATGAGGGTTATCGTCCATTTTGTATTTCCCCCTCCTCCTTCCTCTTAAAGTACACGCAATCGCAATGCAACGCTCGAGAAAATATAACTATTATTAGAAAGTATAATTCTAACGAAGCACGACGTGTTGTACTACAAATCAAGATGTTTTCTTGTCAACTTATTGTGGTGATATTCACATTGTTAACATATTGTTCATCTCTGATAATCCATAGTGGAGGACATATTCGTGAAGGTACGTAATTATTTTCTAACAAATATTAATTATTGTAGCAGTATTTTGTTCTTGGAGGCGTTTAGAAGACTGAGGGCGGATCGTTTCGCAGAATTTTAAAAATTCATAAAATTTTGGTGTAAAAAACCGACTTCTGTGAAAGTTCTATTCAAGTTTTGTTATTATTTCATGACGGGCTGATTGTTTCGCAGTTCTTGGATTATATGGATTTTAATAACTCTGTACTTTATAATGCGAAACCACTTTCATTTTTTGTTTCTCCACGCATATAATATGTTATTGTAATTACCTATTATCGGTTGTTTCGTGACAAACCTTGTGTTTTATTCCAGACTTGCTGAAGTCCCCGGTGTTACCCGGGCTTTTCGAAGCGGTTTTAGAAATTTAATGTAGTCAGTGACTACATTAAATTTCTCCTGTTTTGAAGATCAAGTTTTGAAAATTTCATCAATCTCTAAATAAAACTGTAGATTTGTATAAACAAAAGCCACAGGTCACGGACACTCTACAATCAGGGGTCACCAAATGGCGGACCGCGGTCCGGACCGCCGACCTATTTTGTGCGAACCTCGTGTTAACAATACAAAGTATTTTACACATGTAACTTGAGTACCTACGTAATTTGATAATTTTTCCCGCGCTTTGTCTTTGCTGCCATCGATTCGCTAATGGATGGGCGGGCGCAGAGCGCAAGATATTAAGGATCTTAAATCGGAATTTGAAAACAGATTTTTAGAAAATTGAGAATGTCGTCGACATCCTCACTAACGTTTACTCAGTGCATCCTGGAGATGAATGGAGCAATGAAGCTGCACATATTTTTGGGACAATCTAATAAAGCTGCTCTCCAGGTGGAAATGATCGATTTCCAAGAAAATGCAGTTTTAAAACACCAAAACAGGAAGTTTCTTGTTAAGAGTTTTAGATATAAAAAAATTGTGCTAATAAACCCAGAATTAAAAATAAATTAGCCTTGAAACTTCTCACTTTGTTTGTGAGCGGACTTACCGATGAACATCTCCAAGATTTAATGACAATAGCCTGCACAAACTTTAGTCGAAACTTCGGACGGATAGTCCAAGGCAAAAAATGACATTTTTTTCATGAGTATTGTAATAAACCGTTGGTACTTTTTTTATTCCTAACATTTGTTTATTATTTAAAAAAATAATGTTCCGGAACCTATTCGTTTTATTTGTTCATTGATATTGTAAACTAACTAACTAACCATCACGCCGTTTCCCCGCAGGGGTAGGCAGAGAGGACGGACCGCCAAACAACTCGGTCTTGGCACACACTCTTCGCCTCACTCACATTCATACATCGTCTCATACATTCTCTTCTATTATTCTGACTTTTGACATGACCCGACTCAAGTATCTGATTCACTTGATCGTGCCATGTCTTCCTCCTTTATATTCCTTGATATTGTATCTAGACAATTTTTAAATAATACAGTTTATTATTTCAATTAGGCTTAGGCTTTAGTTAGGCTTTTTCCCTTCCGGACCGCGACGGTCATGTTATTTTAAAAAACGGACCCCGTAATTAAAGTAATTGGTGACCCCTGCTCTACATAGATAATATTTATGTAGATAACGAAACAATACCGGTCTGTTTTCTCGTTTTCCTCGTATAAATAAAAAAGTGTTTATTTATTTTTATTTTAACTTAATAAGTAAAACCTCAAATTGTAGATAATATTGAATCACTCAAAATAAAATTAGTGGCTCTCAATCGAAAATTTGAAATGGAAAAAGGTTCTGTCGCGTCTAGAAATTGAATCCGGGAATTGAATCCTGGGTTCGATTAGTTATTGTCTTCAGTGATTTAAAGGTGTTTTTGGGTTATTACGCCGTACTGCATTTATACAAATATCATAACGCCAGAGCTCACCATTGTATTGTGCCGTGTTGCGTTTGTACAAATATCGTCAAAACACCAGAGCTCACCTCTGCGGGCGTGCGCACTACACATCACCAAAGTTTCATCGCAATCGGATAAATAGTATAGGAAATAATTTTATAACGCCAGACCTCACTAATATTTATAGAAACATCGCGGGGATGCGCTGCGCACATCAAATCGGATCGGATAAGGGACAACACAGAAACATACATTTGTATATACTTACTAGCTGGTCCCGGCATGCGTTGCTATGCCATTTAATAAAGAAATTGTTTCTCCCTGAGTGTCCTTTTCCATTCGTTCCGTTCCCCTTCAGCCTCCCCTTCTTCTCCTGCGTCCTCTTCCCCTCTCGCGTTCCCATTCCGTCACCTCCACCTTCCCTCTCCCCACTCCACTGCCCCCCCCCTTCCCCCGTCCCGCAAACCCTTCTCCCGAGTTCTCCTCCCACCTCCCAGGTTCCCCTCCCCCTCCCAGGTTTCCCTCCCCCCTCTCGCCTTCGCCTTCCACCTTCTCCGCCTTCCCTCTTCCCTTTACCGCTCCCTCGTCCCGCCAACCCTCCTCCCGCGTTCCATATATTCAATCTAAGTACATTCAGTTTTTAAACAGCCCGCGTGCCTCCTTTCACAATTTTTATTCAAATTTCCATTTTTCATGTATATTAAATTTGGTACCTAACATAGGTACCTATTTAAATTATATCTAAAATTCTTGATTCGATTCAAACTTTTATAGGGGAGTACCTACTTTAAATAAATTTATCAACTTAAAGATTTTCAAAAATAGAATTTAACAATCATTGTTTTGCAAAATGTCATTCTCAAACACGCGTACTGTCAAACGTGCGTTAGTCGTTTAGGTTAGTAATAGGTTTTCTGAAATTATACAATTTTCTGCGCAATTTTCTTAATTTTTCTCTCCGTAAGAACCATCCTCGTACTTCAAGGAATATTCTGAAAAAAAGAATTAGCGAAATCGGTTCAGCTGATCTCGAGATTTGCGCTTAGCAACACATTTAGCGATTCATTTATATATATAAGAAGATATGAAGTTTATTAAAACAACAGAACATTGTTTACAGTTATTTAACAATTTAGAGATACCAAATAATCTTTCATAGTGGGTACTTATGATGTATTTCTTTGTAGTGTTTTATTTGTGATATGTATATTTAGTAATTACCGCGTGACCAGACATTGACATTGACATTGGGGTGACATATGACCTTGGAGTGACCCACGACCCTGGGGTGACCTACGACAGTGGGGTGACTTACGACCTACGATCTTGGGGTGACCTACGACCTTGGGGTGACCTATGGCTTGGTTATACAATTAATGATTCCTAATGCTCGCACATCTCTCTCTTGCCCCTACAGTAATATGCGAAACGTAACTCTCTCTTTCTATCTTCACTAACTTATATCTCCCTCTCATCTTCAAGCGTGCGAAAACGCCTGACCGTCAGCCTCGCCCGATCACCGTTCGCATCGATCACCGTTCGCATCGATCATCGTTCGCATCGATTACCGTTCGCATCACACTTTTTCGTAACGCATTCGCCAGCTTACCTCCCAAGTCGAGCGTGCGTAAAGAAGTTTTACTAATCGTGGTTACAAACAATGTAATTGTTTTATTTCTTTAAATGTTCTATTCAGTTTGCAGAAGATATAAATCAAGGATAATAAACGATGATATAGATTTGTTCCTTCAGGTTATGACTGCTTCCATACGGCGACAGGGGAGGGAGGGAAATGCACCCTTATGAAGGATTGCAGTAGATAAATCAAGGATAATAAACGATGATATAGATTTGTTCCTCCAGGTTATGACTGCTTCCATACGGCGACAGGGGAGGGAGGGAAATGCACCCTTATGAAGTGAAGGAGTGCAGTAGATAAATCAAGGATAATAAACGATGATATAGATTTGTTCCTCCAGGTTATGACTGCTTCATTACGGCGACAGGGGAGGGAGGGAAATGCACCCTTATGAAGGATTGCAGTAGATAAATCAAGGATAATAAATGATGATATAGATTTGTTCCTCCAGGTCATGTCTGCTTCCATACGGCGACAGGGGAGAGAGGGAAATGCACCCTTATGAAGGATTGCAGTAGATAAATCAAGGATAATAAATGATGATATAGATTTGTTCCTCCAGGTCATGTCTGCTTCCATACGGCGACAGGGGAGAGAGGGAAATGCCCCCTTATGAAGGATTGCAGTAGATAAATCAAGGATAATAAATGATGATATAGATTTGTTCCTCCAGGTCATGTCTGCTTCCATACGGCGACAGGGGAGAGAGGGAAATGCACCCTTATGAAGGATTGCCCAGCGGCTCTAGCAGAGAAACCAACTGGTTTCAAACACGTACAGGTATTAGATGATGTTTAATAAATTTATTTATTATTTATTTCCATTTTTTTAACGTTTTTAAATTAAGTCCCCTTAAACTGATTGATATCAGTTTGTCAACGGGTTCTTTTGATATTTACTTTTATTTTAAAATGAGACAGGTACATAAAATATACACATTATTACATTATATGTCTACATAAAAACATATATTTTTGAAAAAAAATGCTAACCAAATTTATAAGAAATAATTAACAGAGAAGAAATAATGATTTTTTTAAATTAATACCTCACAAGAGTCCCAGCTGCTCCCATTTGAAGCCAATGTGTCTATTTTATCCCCATTCGGGGTATGTTGTGAGGCTGAAGGTAGTGGGGAAGGGAAGGAGATGGGGAAGAGGAAGGTAGGGAAGTACCGGGCTATTCAGATCTGGTCACCAAACATGGTCAAAGCCATTTCAAGCAACGTTTCAATTCTGAATGGTTGTCTTACACCAGGGCTATACTAAGACTATCTTCCACTCTGGAACGTGCTTCAAAAATATACTATACGAGTATATTATTTTTAATTAATTAATCGTGAAATAACACAAATTTCTCAAATAAAATTTATTTTCCCACGCCGAGATTCGATCCCGCGACCTTCAGATTGCAAGTCAAAAGCCTTACCGCTAGATCACGCCGGCCGTCAAATGGAAAAAACAAAAACAAAATGCGGAAATACAGAGATTAGTACAAAAAAGTTCTTTCACTCAACCATTTTATTGGCATACATTCCCTTCTGAAACTCAATTCACATCGAATTTTGAAACTCAAATGTCGGATCGCCATATGGATAGGATCGACGATGGGTAACGACGCGACGTGTAATTTACGTTGTTTTTTTTTTAATGACATGTTCATTTTTTACTCCAAATATGCTCAGGAATCGCTTGTTAAAATGCTCGTGTGTTATGCCCTTTATATACGCTCTTATATATATGTAGAACAATTTTCTCGGTTTACCCGCGTAAACGTAGTCCTTAAAAGGACTTTTTAACTCCTAACGTTTCGGACAGATCTCACTGTCCATCTTCAGAGGCCTCATGTCTTGAGGTTTTGTCTCAAACTGATCGCATTCGCGTGTCTGTTTGGTCCAGAAGCTAAGACTTAAGTATATATATGTTAGCATTTTGGGAGGCGGGTGTAAGTACCGCCGCCCCGGGAACCATTTATTGAAAAACCAACACGTGTGCAATAGGTCAACCAAAGTGGTTCGCTACGTTTGGTGACTTAGCAGGAGTGCCGGGTTCATGGGGTGAGGTTTGTTAAGATCTTGGCAGCCAACGTGTCAGCCCACCTGGATGTTGGCGGCCGGATCTTGAGAGACTGGTTTAGCTCTCCAGCCAGAATACCTTGACCCGTTGTTTTTATAATATGGTGGTGTTTAATCAAGATTCCTGTGATCATTTACAAATTATTATTAAATTGTTCACCTAAATGTGGTGGTTGTTTATAAAAGAATGAATTGTATGTACAGATGTGCAGTTTCTCTGGTGAGTACTCCCTCGTGTGCTGTATGCCCTCCGTCACTCCGCCCGTACCCAAACTCGAAGGTAACACTTATTCCTTGCATACATCTTGTTATATTATTACGTGGTGAAAAGTGAGCCTCATTTCACACCTGCCGGATAAAAGCATCTGGTACCGGCCGGCTGCCGGCTAAAGGATGCTGAGTTTTCACACTTGCCGGCCAGCCACATCCGGCAGAGGGTGGCCAGGACAAAGCCAGACACGCTCCCTGCGCGCCGGCATTTTTCGTGTAGTGCATACGAAATACAATGGAAGCATCATGAGGCGCCTGTGTGCATGACAGTTGTTTAAGTTGAAATATTAGAATTTTACGAAATTTCCCCAGGATTTTGACCTTATGAAATTGGAATGAAATACCATTTATTTGAATATCAACATCGTTGCAGTGCTTCACAGCGGCGAATGCACAGTACTGCACACTGGGTGCACAGTACTACACAGTGCACTGTCAACCGCACAACATCTTAATTGATAAAATTTTACTTGTGTTTTTGTTTTTGATTTATTATATTAATTATTTATAGTTTATTTTTGAATTGATTATATGTATTTTATATTTAAATTTTAATATTACTTACTTTAATTTGAAATCCTATTTACGTGATTTATGTGTATTAAATTAGAGATGATTTAAATTTTTTTACGTTTGTAATTTCATTTTTTTTTTATTAAATATTTATTTTGAAACTGCTGAAAACCAACTACATTCCAGGAGAAATCCTGAACTTATAGCAGAGCAGTGATACTTTTGTCAATAGAATAAATGCAAAATAAACAAAATTGTACATAATTTTATAAATCTATTGATGAGTAATTTTTTTTATTATTATTATGTAGTCAATATTTATAATGAGCTTTTTCCCCTCTGGTTGTAGAGATATTTCCCTTACCATCACTGGTCTGCTAGCTCTGAGCCAAACCGGGTACCGTATAAAAAATTTATTTTTAACCGGCTACCCGATGCCGGTCAGCTTCGTGCGGTACCTGTGAAACAAGGCAGACTGGGAGGCGAGATAGGTAAACCCTACGTCATCGAGTACACGGATGAAACTACTTTGTAGTGATAATGGACATCTAGAAAACCTTAAAAAGGCTGGTCTGCCGGTGCGCCTCTTGGCAGGAGCCGCGCAGTCATGGAAATAGTCAGCGATTTTTTTCGAAAAAATTACGTCATCGAGTACACGAACGGGAATGGTCTCATATGATAAAGGTCGATTAGAAAATGAGAAAAAATCAGGTCTGCCAACCGGCAGCCTGGCACGTTCGCAGGCAGCCGGCGTCAAAGTGGGGTAAAAAATAGTAAATTTTACGTCATTGAGTACACGAATGAAACTAACGAATAACTATAGTCCAAATCATTCCATTTAAGAATTTCTTGGTCTGCAGAGCAGCAGCCTGGCAGTTTTTTGTGTACGATGTTTTAAATTTTTTTATCTTAATTTTTCGTTTATCTTTATTATTATTTTTATTTCACTTTATTTTTAAAAACTTTAAATGCCATATTTTAACAAAAATAAGCAAAAAATATTTTAAAAAATAATTTGAGAGTTCCGAGTGTACCCATCCGTCAGGCGAGCCTTTCGACGCCAAACCACTTACGAAACCTGCCGCGGTGCCCCTCACCACTGTCGCGTGTTAATATTTTTGTACAAATTTATAATAATAATAGTCCTTTTAAGATTGCCTAATAGTCCATAGTAGTTAGAAGTTCGAACAACAAACCCACCGTCGCCGTAAGAGCTGCATTCGTCCGAAAAACGACGGAAATTTCCGAACCCCGTCCGTTTCATATCGGTTTCGCTTGCCCTGCTGCACCGATTATTTCGAATACAAGATCGAAACTAACGAAAACCTGTAGTCTAGATCATCTCATTTACGACTTCTTTGGTCTGCCGATCAGCAGCCTGGCAGTTTTTTGTGTACGATCTTTTAAAGTTTAAATTTTTTTTTAAATTAAAAAAATATATAATGAATAACAGATCACTTTGTATAAACCACTATATTATAAACAATTAAAATTTTACATACTAACACTACGGGCATACAATTGGATAATTTAGAATATTTATAAATTAGAAAAAGCATTAATAGTAAATTAAGTATTATAAATAACCAAACATTTTTTTAAAATAGCCATCTTTTAAATTTATTTTCTTATTAATACTTACAATTAATTATAATTATTGATTTTTTGATTTAGACTAATTAATTTAATTATTTGTTCTTAAAAGTTTTTTATAATCTAAATGAAATTTTATTTTTCCTAAAAGAATTTTTAAATTTAATTTTGTATAACTATTTTTATGATTTGTAAGTAATTAATCACCTCTACTTTTTAATATTTTGTCTATGTTATAGTTTATTTTAATTTGTCTATACTTGCTTGTCATTTATTTTTCTATATATTAACATATCCTGATGAAGATAACATTGTTATCGAAATATGTAGATATTGTTTATAATATAGTGGTTTATACAAAGTGATCTGTTGTTCATTATATAATTAATGATGCCACAAAGTAATTTTGCGAAGTTTTAACAAGTAAAAAAATATATATTCAATATCTTTATTACTATTTTTATTTGAATATGGTTTTAAAAAATTAGAATGCAAGATTTTAAATAAAATTAGTTTTAATCATTAAAAAAAAATTGAGTGTTCCGACTATCCCCATCGGACGGGAGAGCCTTTCGACGCGAAACAACTTACTGGAAACTGGCCGCGGAGCCCTTCGCCGTCAACGCGTGCCCATATTATTAAACAAATTTATAATAAAATAAGTATTTTTACGATAACCAAATAGTTTGTCGTTGGAAGTTCGAACAACCACCGCATCGTCGCCATAAGAGCTGAGTTCGTCCGAAAAACGACGGAAATTTCCGAACCCCATCCTTTTCATATCGGTTTCACTTGCCCTGCTGCACCGATTACTTCGAATTCAAGATCGAAACTAGCGAAAAACTGTAGTCTAGACAATTTCATTTATGATTTTCTTGGTTTGCCGACCAGCAGCCTGGCAGTTTTTTACGTAGGTTTTTTAAATTTTTTAAATTTATTAAAAATTATTTTCATTATCTTTATTATTATTTTTATTTCAATATTGTTTTAAAAACTTGGAATGCCAGATTAAAACAAAATATGTGGAAATGATAAAAAAAATGTATTTAAGTGTTCCGAGTGTACCAACCAGGCTACAATATGGGCACGCGATAGCGGCGAAGGGCTCCGCGGCCAATTTCCCGTAAGTTGTTTCGCGTCGAAAGGCCCTCCCGTCCGATGGGTACAATCGGAACATTTCAAAATTTATTTGTTTATCATTACAACTTATTTTATTTAAAATCTGGCATTGTATTTTTTTAAAACCATATTTAAATAAAAATAATAATAAAGATATTCAAAATATCATTTTTTAAATTTAAAACTTTAAAAGATCGTACACAAAAAACTGCCAGGCTGCTGGTCGGCAAACCAAGAAATTCATAAATTGGATAATCTAGACTATAGGTTTTCGTTAGTTTCAATCTTGTATTCGATGTAATCGATGCATCAGGGCAAGCGAAACCGATATGAAACGGACGGGGTTCAGAAATTTCCGTCGTTTTTCGGACGAACGCAGCTCTTATGGCGACGCTGTGGTGATTGTTCGAAATTTAAACCATTATAAACTGTTAGGTTATTTTAAAAAAAACTATTATTATTATAAATTTGTATAATAATATAAGCACTCGATGGCGGCGAAGGGCTCCGCAGCCAGTTTCCAGTAAGTTGTTTCACTTCGAAAGGCTCTCCCGGCCCATGGGTACAATCGGAACACTCAAAATTTATTTTTTTACCTTTACAACAAATTTTATTTAAAATCTGGCATTCTAAGTTTTTAAAACCATATTGAAATAAAAATAATAATAAAGATATTAGAAATATAATTTTTTAAATTAAAAAAAAAAATAAAACTTTAAAAGATCGTACACAAAAAACTGCCTGGTTGCTGGTCGGCAAACTAAAGAAGTCATTAATGAAATGATCTGGACTACAGGTTTTCGTTAGTTCCGATCTTGTATTCGATGTAATCGATGCAGCAGGGTAAGCGAAACCGATATGAAACGGACGGGGTTCGGAAATTTCCGTCGTTTTTTGGACGAACGCAGCTCTTATGGCGACGGTGCGGTGGTTGATCGAAATTTAAACCATTAGGACTGTTAGGAAGACTGTTAGGTTATTTTAAAAAACTATTATTATTATAAATTTGTATAATAATATAGGCACGCGATGGCGGCGAAGGGCTCCGCAGCCAGTTTCCAGTAAGTTGTTTCACTTCGAAAGGCTCTCCCGGCCGATGGGTACAATCGGAACACTATTTTTTTTTTTTATCATTACAACTAATTTTATTTAAAATCTGGCATTCTTAGTTTTTAAAACCATATTGAAATAAAAATAACAATAAAGATATTCAAAATATCATTTTTTAAATTTTAAACAAAATAAAACTTTAAAAGATCGTACACAAAAAAACTGCCAGGCTGCTGGTCGGCAAACCAAGAAATTCATAAATGGGATAATCTAGACTACAGGTTTTCGCTAGTTTCAATCTTGTATTCGATGTAATCGATGCAGCAGGGCAAGTGAAACTGATATGAAACGGACAGGGTTCGGAAATTTCCGTCGTTTTTCGGACGAACGCAGCTCTCATGGCGACGGTGCGGTGGTTGTTCGAACTTCCAACCACTATAGACTATTAGTTTATCTTAAAAAAAACTATTATTATGATAAATTTGTTTAATGATATGGGCACGCGTTGGCGGCGAAGGGCTCCGCGGCCAGTTTCCAGTAAGTTGTTTCGCTTTGAAAGGCTCTCCCGTCCGATGGGGACAGTCGGAACACTCAAAATTTATTTTTTTTATGATTTCAACTAATTTTATTTAAAATCTTGCATTCTAAGTTTTTTAAACCATATTCAAATAAAAATATTGAAAAAAAAAATTATTCAAAAAAATTTAAAACTTTAAAAGATCGTACACAAAAAAACTGCCAGGCTGCTGATCAGCAGACCAAGAAATTCGTAAATGGGATGATATAGACTACAGGTTTTCGTTAGTTTCGATCTTGTATTCGATATAATCGGTGCAGCAGAGCAAGCGAAACCGATATGAAACGGACGGGGTTCGGAAATTTCCGTCGTTTTTCGGACGAATGCAGCTCTTACGGCGACGGTGGGTTGGTTGTTCGAACTTCCAACTACTATGGACTATTAGGCAATCTTAAAAGGACTATTATTATTATAAATTTGTACAAAAATATTAACACGCGGCAGTGGTGAGGGGCACCGCGGCAGGTTTCGTAAGTGGTTTGGCGTCGAAAGGCTCGCCTGACGGATGGGTACACTCAGAACTCTCAAATTATTTTTTTTAACATGTTTCGCTTATTTTTTTAAAATGTGGCATTTAAAGTTTTAAAAAATATAGTGAAATAAAAAAAATAATAATTAAGAAAAAAAATATTTTAAAACATCGTACACAAAAAACTGCCAGGCTGCTGCTCGGCAGACCAAGAAATTCTTAAATGGAATGAAATGGACTATAGTTATTCGTTGGTTTCGTTCGTGTACTCGATGGCGTAAAATTTACTATTTTTTACCCCACTTTGACGCCGGCTGCCTGCGAACGTGCCAGGCTGCCGGTTGGCAGACCTGATTTTTTCTCATTTTCTAATCGGCCTTTATCATATGAGACCATCCCCGTTCGTGTACTCGATGACGTAATTTTTTCGAAAAAAATCGCTGACTATTTCCTTGACTGCGCGGCTCCTGCCAAGAGGCGCACCAGCAGACCAGCTTTTTAAAGGTTTTCTAGATGTCCATTATCACTACAAAGTAGTTTCATCCGTGTACTCGACGACGTAGGGTTTACCTATCTCGCCTCCCAGTCTATAAAGGAAACAATAAAATTAAATTTTATGTCAAAATTAAAATTAAAGTTCGCAATTCATTATTTTTAAAATAAATGTATTCACAACTATTAATTCGATATGTAATGTTATTCGATTAAGGTTATTTACCAAACGGCTTATCCGATACTTACATATATTAAAAGTAAAATTGTTACAATATTTGTTAGGAAGTTCATGCACGCTGAAGTACAGTAAGGCGGAAGGGGTTTGCCGGGACTACGCCACCTGCCCGAGAGCCGTACAAGCCGCCAGCCGCGGCGTTCTGCCTCAAGTAACCACCATTCTATTTATAAACTCTCAATTATATTTGCAGTTCTTACATGCTCATCATTATTAACCTTTTCCACTCTGACCATTTTTTCTCAAAACCGTTTAGCTACTCCGACCAAAAATGTATGTTATATTTTGTGTTTAAAATGAAAATTTCCGTTCATAACTTTTGCGGCACCCTATCGGATATTTCGTGTGACCATTAGTTGTTTGGTATATTTTGCATAAAATACTTGTTAAATCACACATTAAGTAACTAAAAGATAATACATTCGATTTCAATATGTTTTATTTGCATAATATCTTTTATTGCATAGCAATAATTTGTATAATACGGGTAAAATATACAGACAATCCAATGCAAATCCTTGGAGAAGTTCCTTTCTAATTGTCCTGTACCGCACAGCGGCTAATCAGTGACTACCTGAACCCGATTGGCTTAGGTTTTATGGGTAGTGGATGGTTTCTTATTTTGCATTGGTTACGTTATTTTAGGTTTAGACCCTTTTTCAGGAAACAAAAGATAGACCAGCCCACAACACATAAAATAGATAATAGGTTTGCCAAATATTCTACACGGTGTTTACAAGTTAACATAGTACTGTACATATTATACATAATATAACACTGTCACATTTCATTATAAAAAACTAACGATTCGGTCCAATGTTATTATAAATTTTTTACTTTATTTTACTAAGTCACCATCAGTTATAGTTTTTAAGGGTATGATATTTTTCGAAGCATTCTCCCACATAAGGTGCAAGTTTGTTTCCATAACTTTTACAGTGTTATATTGTTCGTTTTATTTGCCCTCCTTCTCTACTCGTATCTTAATCAGAACCACTAACTTTTTTTTTAAGTAGGAATCTGGCGGTTAGTGTATCCAGGAGAGGCGATGCGTGAATCCATCCCTCTCATTGCGCTGTAAGGCAATAGTTCGATAGAGTCCGGCTGGAGAGATCAAAAGATCTTCCACAACCAGTCTTTCCCGATTCGGCCCGCCACGCAGTAGATGGGCAAACGCATCTGTCACCGAGTCCTAGAAAAAACTCATCCCCATGAACCCGGGCACCTCTGCTAAGTCACCAAACGTTGCGAACCACTTGGGGTGGCCTGTGGAAGAGGCGTTGGTTGTCCAATAAATGATTACCGGGGCGGCGGTACCCATTCCCGCCTCCCAAATTGAAAATGATGCAATCCGTAATACTTTTTCTGCATATATTAGGCGTTATGACATGTAGATTGACATGATTTAACCGCTGTTCTGGATCTACCGAATGTCTTCCTTTTCTTGTTTTTACACATTCTCTATAATTTCCAACCAGCTGAATAATTAGCCTATCCACAAATTAACCGTCATATGTGACGGTTAATTAACTATATTTCTAGAAAACGTAAATTAGTAATTCTTTTACTTTCAATTACTAATAACAACATCAATAGTTCCACAAAATGAAAAAAGATGGTCACAAAAAGTGGGAGTAACTGCGGAGAACCGTCATAAACGCAGGATAACGACTGAGTGTTCCGAAAATATTGGAAGAAAACAAATATTTCTTGTGTTAAAAAGATTTATCTATTTTCACATGAATATATCTAATTAACGGTAAATTTAAATGAAGAAATGTAAGTTTATCCAATATGTTGCGACAATTCTTTGTAATTATCGGAAATAATAGTTAGTAGAATGTCCTTAGGAAGATAGAAATTGGTGATTAAACTTATACCTGCGCCGGGCCAGAACCTCTGGCCGACGGAGCTGCCTACCAAAATCGTTTGGGCCAGAATGTGTGGCCTACGGAGTGGAAAAGGTTAACATACATAATCATTAATACACTATCTCACGAGGTCACAGTAGGTGGTCGAATGCATTCGCCTTCAACCTTGACCTATGTAATACGATGGGCGTCAAACATCATTCAAAATCCGTGCAAAAGAACATTATACAAATTGGGTGAATGATAAAGGTGAATTGTCGAATGTGGCGTCACACCTACTAATTCTAGTTCAAATTCTCCATACTTGTAATAAAGGCCATAAACTAGACAGGTGAGAATCCTTAGAAATCACCCGCCTGACTAATAAAAATAGACCCTAACTTTGAAATGAATAAATATAAAATCATTTGCTAAATCTCCGCTTAATATCCATTGTAGTTTTCATCATACGTTCTAATGTATAATAAATGTTCTGATATGATTTTAGATTTTCACGCCAAAAAGTATTTTTGTTTTTGGGGTATTATGCCGTGTTGCGCTACCTCCTCCTTTAGCAAACGTTTCGGACAGTGTTACAGTGTCCATCATTAGGGCAGATCCTCAAACCAATCATCTCTAAACCCCTTGTACATATCACGAATCTAAGTTTTCGAACTGGCCTTTTCCCAAACACACTAAAACATTCAACAATTATTCCTGTCTTTATATCAGGGGACAGATCATCCGTGAATAACTACAGACCAATATCTTTGCTGAGTCCGATCTCAAAAATAATTGAAAAAACGGTAAAACGAAGACTCAATCTTAAAGACAATGAAATCCTGTCAAGAAATTAATACGGCTCCCGCAAAGGTCGTAGTGCCTCAGATGCAATTGCAGCTTTTACTAAATTAATATCTGAAAATCTCGATAAAAGTCGCAAACCCCTTGCTGTATTCTTGGACCTAGCTAAAGCCTTTGATACTGTATCTCACCGCATACTTCTGAAAAAACTCCTGCAGATAGGAATAAAAGGGATTCCACTTGAATGGTTTAAGAGCTATCTAACAAACAGATCCCAGTCAACTATTATCAATTCCGCTAAAGAATACACAAGTTCAAGTTTACCAATCACGTATGGCGTGTCCCAAGGCAGTGTATTAGGCCCACTTCTCTTTCTAATATACATTAACTCTTTATGCAATTTGAATACTGGTGGCACTATAATATCTTTCGCTGATGACACAGTTATTGTATTTGAAGGTGAAAAATTGAATTCAATCTTTGAAAAAGCAAACTATGGCGTAAATGTAGTAAAACACTGGTTAGATTCCAACCTCCTCACTTTTAATATCGATAAAACAAAATACCTATTTTTTTCTATACGGAAACCAATAGCTATTAGTTGGGTTATATACTCGCACTTAAGTAATAAAACATAACGTAACTTTTCTACATTGATAGATGCAACACCAATTCCAACCAAAATAAATTTGTGCAAAGGACATGTAACTACTATAACAATAAATTTGCACTTACATAAAGACACTAGTGATGCAAGGGAAGTGTCTTAACGGAAGCAGAAACGGAAACAGATGTCAAAAGTAAATCTTAACGGAAGCGGAAGTGATAATACTATGAAGAAAAGGCAGAATTTTATTTTTTTAAGATTTGTTTAATAAAATTTGTATTTTGTACTTTTAGTACTCGAAATTAAACAGAGGTAAATTACATTTAATAAAAAGTGATTTGGCTGCTTTTACACCTCTAAGTCTGTTTGACGTTCTTCATATATTAAACCAGCTCCACTAAATAATTGCTCACTGGCTACACTGTTGGGGGGAGCTGATAAGTATTGGCGAACAATTGGCAACAGATGGGGTATTTGTGCGCATTTACTTTCCACCACATAAAGGGATCCTCATGGAGAGGTAGTCTCTTCTCTTTCTTGTACTCCCGAAGGTGTGACTGTATTTCTAAAAATAAATTGTCACCATCATCAGTTGTAAAAGAGTTCTCCCCCTGGTCTTCATTTACACTTAACATCGATTCCAATATTTGTAATGATGATGATGATATTGAAGTAGAAGGCTGCACTTCGATATCTTCAATCGCATATTATTCTTCGTTTAGAGTTTAGAGTGTAAAAACTTGCGGAACTTCTGCAGAAGCGGAAGCGGGAGCAGAGTTCTATTGCAACACTATTGGACAATTAATTAATTCTACCTAATATTTTTATATTATTTCAGTTATGTTTATGTTTCTAAATACCTATCTGTGAACATTAATAATTGTTCTGTTTTTTGCCATCCTCTTATGTATATTTTGTTACTACTTAATACTATTTATGTTCCTTAAATAAATAATTAAATAACAAAATATTTCCAGCTTTGTGAAACAAACGGAGTAATCCCGACAGGAGAGCCACAACTGGTTTGCTGCGACGAAACTGTCTCGCCGAGAACGGGTACTAAGGCGAAGAACTGTAAGACAATATTCAAATACATATTTCATGAATCCGTTCAGCATCGACAATCACTTAGTACCAAATTCGCACTGTGATTTTTCTTGCTCTTCTGTGTCATCTGGTGGTACTCTTTACTTTTCTAATAATTCTTCGGAAAGGTCCCCTGATGCTAAAACTTTTTTTTATTATTATAAATAAAGAATAATGGGGGGGCAAGAATGGAGCCATGTGGTACACCAGAGTTATCCTTCTCATAATTATTATTCTGTACGTCATATATTTTAGAAGAAAATTTTCTTGAAAATAACTGCGTAATTAGATACGTTTTTAAATTTTCACGGCCAAAAGTATTTTCGTTGTTTGTTTTTTGGGTGTCACGCCGTGTTGCGCTTTCTCCTTCTTAAGCCAACGTTTCGGACAGCGTTACAGTGTGAAAACGTTCTGCCTGCGCTATCGACGACACGTTCGGTACGGTCATCACCTCTCTGCGTTTAAACGTAGCGATTTCACCAACCATTGTATTTTAATACAACTATCTTGTTATCAATATAGAGACAGTTCTTCCGTGTATTTAGCTTTATTGGAGTTTCCTTGCATTGTAGGCTGTTGCCTTCTCAAGTGAATTCGATTATCCAGTGTTTTACAGTGTTCAAGTTTTTCCTGTTTTACTGACTCAAGTGTAGTGACTTTGAACTTTCGTGCATCTACTGCTACAAAGATACGTGGCCGGCACTGTGAATCCGTTTGAAAGAAGAGTAAAACTTCCTGTCCCCGCCACTGTAGCCCTCACGAAATCAGTGCTACTCATTCAGCCGAAGATCCAGTCATCTCAGAATCAACGTTCCAGCCAGCGCACCGGGCCAATGAGGCCCCTTTCTCTTTCATCGTGTTTTTGATATGGTTGTAGAAAATGGTATTTAGTGTTTGTTAATTAATTTTTGGGGAGGATGAGAAGGGGTAGGGAGGGGGGGTAGTAAGAGAGCTGGGGGGGGGGGGGTAGAAAGAGAGATGTCGGGGCTCGGGGGGAGGGCAGGAAGGCTTGCGGGGGGGGGGGGGGGGGGCGGTGGCATGTCGAGGGGTGAGGGGAGTGGTAGACTGAGGGGTGGGGCTTGAGCTTGAAGGAGGTGTTTTTGAGGGGTCGTTTTACTAGTTTGGGAAGGAACTGCTTGGTATTTTGGAATGAGAACAAAAGGGGGGGGGGGGGTTTCTTTAGACGGACTCGTTTGCGGGATGGTTTGACGAAGACCCAGACCATTACCCCGGGGCCTGGGTTGTCGGAAGTTGGTTGGACGGGCTCTTGGGTGTCGCTGGAGCGCGAGGATGTGAAGTGGTATCTTTGCCCCTTGGTTGGGGGATTGGGTGGAAAGGCAGGGAACCCTAAACCGATAGTGGGCCAATCGGTTTGGGGGGCGGTTTGAGGGGCCATAGAAGGGTCAACGGGTTGGGGGGCGGTGAGGGAGCGATCGTCTAGAGGGGCGATAGGAGGGCAAACGGTTTGGGGGGCGGTAGTGGGGCGGTTATCTTGAGGGGTGGTAAGGGGGTGATCGGTTGGGCGGTTGGTTTGGGGGGCAGTAGGGGGGAGGTTGGGGGGGGGGGGGTTGTTTGAGCAGGGGTTAGAGATGAGGAGGGGGAGGCTTTGTTGGGGAGGAGTGTCCTGAGTCGGGTTGGGGTGAGTTGCAGGGGGAGTTGGGAGGGGAACCATGAACTCTGCGGGAGGCCAGGGTGCAGACATGATCTATCTCTTCAGGGCACATGTTGTTGGGGTCGGGGTGGTTTTCAAAGAAGGACTGAATCTCGAGGGTAAGGCGTTGGTATTCATCGGAGGTTTTGAGAAGGGGGGAGGACTTGATGGTATAGAATGGGGGGAAATACGAGGATAACTGAGGGCACGAATGTTCAAGGCACTGATAACTGAGGGCACGAATGTTTAAAGCACTGATGTTCAAAGCACTGAGTTGACTGGTTGGTGTGGCGCGGACAAGCACGGTAGACTGGGGTGATTTTGGGTTCCTTTACTGGGAAAGGCACTTTGAATTCACTGGGGTGTGGTTTTCACGAACTGGAGCGATACAAGCGACGGCGTCAGCGGTGGAGAATGGCATTTTTGCCAAGCCAGAGAGGTGCGACTGTCGCGGACGGCAGTCAGACCGGGAATGGAATATTCATCCTCTGATGATATAGGTTTCCGTCTTGAATCCGGACGAAAACGTACTCGAGCTAGCTCAAATGGCTCCCTGACCCCAGTCAACTCACCGAGGCACTCTCCTGTTTCCTCCCCTCGATCAAAAAAAAAAATCCAACTTAGATTCGCGAACCGGATCAGCTCATGATAATAACAAATTTGAAATACTAAGGTATCCCTGTCCCATTGCCTCCACATCTGCTCCGATAGTTGAGCCCTCGTTAACTGTCGAACCACCACGAAAATTCGGACGTATTCTACCGATTGTCTTTCTTAGAAAAACGTAAATAACGGCACTCTTCCGTACTCTGGAAGATAAAGGTATCGACTTTAGTGCGAAAAATATGGGGAACTTTCTCCATATTCAGACAAAAACTCCGAGAAAACACAGCCGCGTTACCAGGCTGCTAAAAAGTCGGAAAATTGAGCATCACTCATTTCGGCTTCCTGAGAAAAAACCCCTCAAAGTAGTTATCAGGGGTATCCCTGAAGAAATAGACACAGAGGAGGTCAAGATTGAACTTACCCGCAGCTACCCGGTGTTATCGGTACACCGAATGAAAGCTGCTCGGTCCCGCAAACCGATACCTCTTCTGCTGGTTAATCTGACCAAAAATGATGATGGAAAAAAAAAATTCTATGAGCTCACCTCGATCTTCCATCTGAGGATCCAGGTGGAAAGCCCACGCAACAAAACAAGAGTTGGGCAATGTTTTCGCTGCCAAGCTCATGGTCACTCGGCTAACTGCTGCCACGGAATTGAGCGCTGTGTGTAAAATGTGCTGGTCCCGAGTGTACTAAACCAAGAGACACGCCTGCCAAGTGCGCCTTCTATGAGGGTGAACACACAGCAGTTATAAGGGCTGCCCTGCCAGACCCCAGCTTAACCGTAATAATAATAGAACCAGATACCCGTTAAATCACCGGCAGAATAACCGCCAAAGGTATAGTCAAAATACAGATTTTGATCAACCCACGTCAAAAAGGCAAAGTCAGCCACTTAGGCCTGAACCCACGACAAATCAGCAGCCTCCCCATCGCGCCCCTTCAGCGCCTTCCACTTGGCCGGCACCGCACTTCTACTAAAACAGTTATTCCCAAGAACAACGGCCTAACAATATTTAGGCCTTCATTAATAAGCATAATGGATAGACAACCTGTCAAAAATACTAACCTACAGATGGCTTATTGGAACGCCAATGGCACTGTTCTAGCATACCGTGAAGAGATAATTGAGTTTCTCCATGACTATAATCTTGATGTATTCCTTATTAATGAAACGTGGCTAAAACCATCACGTAATCTAAGAATACCTAATTATACCATCTACCGTGACGATAGAACCACCAATAAAGGAGGCGGTACAGCCATTCTAGTTAAGAGCAACATTGGCCATTGTCTAGCCCATTAATTTTCTAACGTTAATATTGAATCCACCGCGGTTAAAATAAATACTTCTATCGGCCCGATAAAATTCATCTCAGTATACAGTCCTCCCAAACGTCAATTGATTCCTTCCGAACTTAACTCACTTCTTTCAGAAAACGTCCTCACTATAGTAGCTGGAGACCTGAATGCGAAAAACGGCTCTTGGCGTAGTAGATATGATAATAAAAAAGGAAGAGATCTCACTAAGTACGCTCTCACAAACCAAATAGTCATTGATGCTCCGGATATCCTCACCCTACATCACCACGCCGGAAGGCCTGATGTTATAAATATCGTCATTCACAAAGATACTAGCCATTTGCACTCCTTACGAGTACTAAATGATCTCGCATCAGATCATAATCCAATTCTGTTAACACTATCAGAAGGTTCAAATCCTCTGGTCCCTCATAAGCCAACTAGGTCCAAAATTAAATGGCGTAAACTTTAGTGAGCTATTAAATACCAGCATTACAGTGCCTGTTTCCATTCCAGATGAAGCTAGTTTAAATACGGCCACTTCTAACATAATAAACTCCATAAAATCATGCATCAACGAGGCATCCGTTAAAATTCCCAACCACTCAAGTCGTCACGGAATTCCCGAAGAGATCAAAGATCTTATTAGGGAAAAAATTATATTCTTAAAGAGTGGCAAAAAAGCTGTAATCCTATTGATAAAATTTACTACAACCGATTATCACGCCAAGTGAGAGATGCCCTAAGCGACTATCGCAACGAACGCTGGCATGAATTTATCTCTTTCCTTGAGGACGACAGATCAGCTTTCTGGAAGCTCTCAAAAACACTTAGACGTCCAAAGACCAGAATATCCCCCCTTCAGGGCCCAAACGGAGTAGTATACTCAGCGGCTGACAAGGCAGAAGCCTTTGCAGATAGCCTTGAAGCGCAATTCTCCCCAAATACTGAACGCGACGATCCTTCATTCAATGGTGGATTCAAAAGTAGCATCAATTATAAGTACTGAATCTGATGACTTGCCCATCAAATTCACATCACCTAAAGAAATTCAAAAAATTGTCTCATCTCTGAAATTAAAGAAAGCTGCCGATCCGGACGGCATTTCAAACAAAGTACTTAAATGCCTCCCATTAAAAGGCATATGTGCTATAACAGCCATCTGCAATGCGTCACTGAGATTAAATTGTTTTCCAAAGGCTTTCAAACAAGCAAATGTTATTTTACTTCCAAAACCGGGTAAAGACGCACTTTTAACCGAAAATCATCGCCCAATTAGCCTCCTTCCTTGTCTACGTAAAATTCTAGAGAAAATAATCCTCGTACGACTAGATTCATTTATTCAAGATAATAAAATAATACCAGATTTCCAACACGGCTTCAGAGCAGGTCATTCGACCCTACATCAACTCCTCCGTGTGGTTGAACATATTACGGATGGTTTTAATACAAATAAACACACGGTAATCCTTTCGGTTGACGTAAGTAAAGCTTTTGAAAGAGTTTGGCATTATGGCCTTCTTTATAAGATGTTTCTCCTAGGCTTTCCAATATCTTTTATTAAAATCATTCATAGCTATCTTACGGATCGCACATTCAGGGTAAAACTAGACGAGATCTTCTCCACAGAACGTCTACGAGAGCTACGTCTAAGAGCCGGCGTACCCCAAGGCGGACAACTGTCAACCAAACTCTATAACGTATATACAAGCGACATTCCCAAATCAGTCAATCATAATGTAAAAGTAACTCAATTCGCCGACGATACCAATCTCATTTCAAGTTCGATTGTTGCGATCACTGCTACAAGCCGCGTACAGATCCAAGCCACTCTAACCGAAGACTTTTGCAAACAATGGAGAATTTCAATAAACCCCTCCAAAAGTGCTGCCACTGTATTTACGAAATGAAAGTTCAAGAATATAGTAATGTTTTGGAAAAAAGTTCCATGGGTAAAATCTATAAAATACTTGGGAGTCACCCTAGATTCGAAATTAACGTGGCAAAAACATATTAATCATAAAGTAAAATCAGCAAATAATTCAATAGCTGCACTCTACCCCATGCTTGGTAGAAAAAGTAGATTATCATCAGACAATAAATTACTACTCTACAAGACGACCATGAGGCCGGGCTTTCCTTACGCTGCACCCATTTGGGGTCATGCAGCACTCACTCATATAAACAAACTTCAGACCCTGCAAAACAAAGCCATTCGACTTGCGTTGAATGCGCCGAAGTGGATCAGGGTCTCCACTCTACACAATGACATAAACATTCCTCTGATAAAAGATTTAATTGTAACACATTCTGAAAAAAGAAAATTTTATGCCGGATTAGCCGGACATGAAAACCCCACCATAAACTCTCTCGCTTTATATAGTGAGAATCAAAATTTTAAATACATTAAACCCAAGAATATCCTCCGCAAGGAGTGAAATCCTGCCTCAAGTTGCAGTATAGTTTATTAAGTTTCCCTTTTTAAAAAACCATGTTTAAAACAAAATTCCATGTAAAGTATCTTTAGATAATCCATTTAGTCATTACGTTAGAGTCAGTAAACTCATGTTCAGGAACTCTGAACATAAATAATATCCAAATCCAAAAAGCGTTACAGAGTCATTTGAGTGTGCATTTGTCAGTGACATTGACATTTTTAAACGTGGCATAAAACGAAAACTCACTAAGCAACATGACTCAAACAAAAAAGTTCAATTCATATATATTCCCTTCTGCCTCTTAATCCTATTCCTATGCTCCTCCTCCCCCCCCCTTTTCATATAATGTAACTAAAAAATAACTAACATGTTTCATATAAAAATGTAAAAAATATTATACAAGGTGTCCGAAAACTCGTAGTACAAGCGGGAAACTGGGGAATCCTCATCACATTTGGAGTCGATTTTGTGGTATAATTTTTTTTGATTTGAGCTTTCGTTTTCGAGTAAATCGAGTCAGAAGTTGATTTTTTTTTGGTCAAATTCTTATAAATTATTACTTACGTTCATAGTACCTAACTAATAAAAACTAATTAAAAGAAAACAAACAAAGAAATCCGGATTTAAAGCATTATTTTGAAATTATCCATAATTTTATTCCGTGTAGTACGGTCGTTTCACGGTTAAAAACAGCTGTTCATTATTTTCGCGCTTTCAAGTCAAAGTGCAATGCGAAATTTGCTGTCCCTTTCTGCGCCCGGTTCGATCAACACAATAGAAGGGGTAAGCTACTAATCCGAATGGCTTGGCCTTGAACTGTGAACTTGCGAACCAAATTCTGTACCCGAAACATACGGAAGCAAGTCCAAAAAGGTAAATGTTCAGGAGATGTTGTATGATAGATAAGAAAAAAACTAATTATTAAGTCAATTAGTTTTGTTTTAAAAAGAAGCAAATGAAACTAAATTTTTATAGTAAAGCCTTTAAAAATAATTGTTTAAAAAAAAAACGCTGACTTGAGTCAACTTTTCAATTTGGGAGGCGGGAATGGGTACCGCCGCCCCGGGAACCTTTATTGGATAACCAACACCTCTGACATAGGTCACCCCAAGTGGTTCGCTACGTTTGGTGATTTAGCAGGGGTGCCGGGTTCATGGGGTTAGGTTTGTCTAGGTCTTGCAGGCGGATGACCAGGACATGCTGAACCCTAGATTCCTACCCACCCCTTAAACCCTTTTTTCTCCCAGAACTCTCCTCTCCTTCCCTTTCTTAAAAAAACCCTCCACACAGCATCCCCAAAGATGAAATAGGCCCCGAGGGAAATTATTTTCCTCAGGGCCTCCTGTGTGGAGCTCATGTAAAAAAAAAACAAAAACATGGACTTGAGTCCTACTGCCTCTAAATGAAGTGGACTATTTTGTTATGACATATGGTGTATTATAAAAGGAATAAAGTCCATGGTACACCCTTCTGCTTCTATGATAGTTGTTGCATCATGGTACTTGCGTCCACATGCAATTTTGAAAATCGTATTTTTTCTTCATAATGGGACTTCCATCTTTCTGCCACTGATAAACATGATAATTTACTTCAAGTCTACATCAAAAACTCATTTCTTCAAATTTCGGACTTGGACCGTTTTATCCTCGGGAACGGAAATAAAAATGGCTGCTGTTGTGGCACACAACACAACAAACATGGCCGCCATTGGCTACAGTCGTGTTCGAACCAATTTGAACAAGGTTTTTTTATTATTTTTTTATAATGTAATAAAATTTATCAATTTAGAAGGCGGGTATGGGTACCGCCACCGCGGGAACCATTTATTGGATAACCAACACCTCTGCCGTAGGTGACTCCAGGTACTAATATCTACAGCCTGTATGTCGGACGAATATCTACAGCTCATATGTTGGACTAATATCTACGAACTTCAGAGTGTTGACTAATATCTACAGAGCTAAGATCGGACGAATATCTATGACGGTCCTAGTGTTGACTAATATCTACAGAGCGTAGGTTGGACTAATATCTACAGAGGGCAGCTGAGCAAGAGGTTGTACGGAGAAGCTTAAATTACTTCAATTACGTAATTATTAATTACGTAAAGACTTAATTGTTTAAAGTACATGAAGTTTTTGCATAATATTACGTATTTTGCTGTTTACGAGGACAATAATTTATTGAACATAATTTATTGGTCATAATACAAAGATATTTATTTATTTCGAAATACACGGCACCTCAACCTAAACTAACCTAACCTAACTCACATAGAAATAGTTATGGTAACAGACTACATAATTTAGAAGCACTCGAAATAAAGAAAGCTGTTAAAATAAAAACCCAAATCCTTAATAATCAGCTAAATGTGTCCAATAGGTCGATATTAGGGGTTTTTACATACATACATAAATAAAGTTTTTTTTATACTGCATTATTACGTTTTCCAATATGGTATACATAATTGCAAATCCAACCTATGCCAGTGCCGTAGATATTCGTCAACTTTGGTTCTCATAGATATTAGTCATCAATTGAGCTGTAGATATTCGTACGCACTTTGGTTCTCATAGATATTAGTTAGATTTTTTCAGTTTTTGGAAAACCTGTAGATATTAGTGGACGCCTTCGTCGTAGATCACCCCAAGTAGTTCGCTACGTTTGGTGACTTAGCAGGGGTCCCCGAGTTCATGAGGTGAGGTTTGTCCGAGTCTTGGCGGCTTTTATTTGTCTGCCTACCAGCTGCATGGCAGGAGATCGTGAGAGTGGTTGAGGCCGTACTCTCTCGAATCTCGAGCTAGTTTATACTTCCATTCAATAAATAAAGTTATAGATTTTAAACTGAAATACTCTGGCATTTTTAGTTGCTGAAACTTGAACTGATACCAGTAAGCATAATTTCACTTCTTCAGTAAAACCAAAATTTAAAACAATTGACAAAAAATGCAATTAATGAGTATAAACATCATACATGCGAAGTGCGGTAATGAATCGGCTGCCGCGGAGCGACGCAGAGATGGTGCACCAAGCATTCACGGTTGATATCTGATATTTTCTAGCCATAAAGTACACATTAAAATATATAACTTTACAGCTCATAGAAAGGGCTTTGTGGGAAACATTTTTTCATAAAATGTCGGCCTGAAAAGTTCTGTGACAAAATGTAAAATTACATGCCAAAAAATATACAAATTTTTACCTTTTCATACGAATTACAAACAAACGGTAAAAGTTACGACGAAAGTTAACTGAATATTAATTGTAGACAATGTTACAGCAAAGAGAATAAAAAAAAATTCAACCCAATATGTTGTTTAGTAATCGAGATAAACGTGATGTACAAAACCCTTACACTTTTCATGTTTGGGCGGGCACAGGCGGAGAAGCAAGGGGTGTAGGAGCGGGGACTTTTGGTTAAACACTTGTCTAAATGGTAGTAGTCGATGGTGTTTCAATTGGTGTTCTACGACTTAGGCTGACTGGACTATTAAAATCATATTCCACAGCCATGGGAGGAATGAATTCATGCGTCCGTCACTCCTGGATACACTGACTCTCAGATTCCTACCCATCCCTCATCATACCCTTGATAGGTATACCTATTTTCGTTTGATATCCGCAATAATTAACTCTGCAAAAATCATACCTATGCTGCTAAAATAAATTAAATAATATTCCCAGTGTTCAGCGATAATTTAATAGGACTGACCGGATATTTGTTTTCGCCACAAATTTATTTCTTTATTTTTCGTCAATTTGTTTTGTCTCTAGTTGATTGCGGTCGTTGACGTATGATGAAGATTGCGGTCGATTGATATCTTTTCTTTTTGAACGGCGTACAAACCCTTCATTTAACAAGGTTTAAAATAAACTGTGTGTTATTTTCATATTTAAATGTGATTAATTAAATACCCCAGATACGATTTTAGATTTTCACGGTCAAAAGTATTTTTTTTATTAGTTTTTGGGATATTATGCCGTGTTGCGCTACCCCCTTCTTTAGCCAATGTTTCGGACACTGTAACGCTGTCCGAAACGTTGGCTAAAGAAGGAGGTAACGCAACACGGCATAATATCCCAAAAAGTAATAACAAAAATTAAATACCCTTTCATTTAACAAACATTAAAACAAAGTTTGTGTTACTTGTGTGTTATTTTCATATCTAAACGTGATTAATAATACTTGTGCGAGATCAATCAAACACCATTTCATCATAACAAACTCTAAAACAAAGTGTGTGTTATTTTCATATTTAAACATGATTAATTATTGTGCATTACGATGGAATAATACAATGAATAATACCAATGCTGTGTCTTGGACGCTCACATGCTCCGCTCGGGGCTACTATCTACATAACAAAATAAACAGGTGCGCTAATTAACCATATTGTTTAGAAGAGAAGAGGTGGGAGAATAAATATTATTTTTTATGCATTAAACCGCTTACTCGTTAATACGGAATACTTTTTATCCAAACAGTTAGATTAAGCTTTATTATTACGAAAAGTGAGTATTTATGTCGGGGGAGAACAAAAAACATGCCAAAAATATGGATTTAACATTTTAATTTTGTTAAAATTAATCCACTCGCGCGGAAACGCCATGTTTCATCGTTTTTATTTTAACATTTCATCAATGCTGCCAATCATAGAAAAAATATTTTTGCGTATAACAAAGTGAATGCATTATTGACAAGTTTTTACCTGTATTTATAACAGTAGAACATGGAAAGAAATTTATTAGAATAATTAAACAAACCCGCTAGACAAATCCTGCTTTGCCAACAAACCATTCAAAAACCTGGGATGTTTTTCAAAATGATGATGAAATGCGAGTTTATTTTAGATAATTTATTTTATAAGATTGGTAGGTACTTTCGACAAACGTCATATTTGATTGTCTATTAGTTAAAAAAGGAACATTCCGTATTATCCGTGCATCAAACTTCGACAACGTTGAACGTTCCGTATTATCCATGAGGTGGAACATCTTCCATCTGTCATCATGACATTTCCGCCTTTTAAAAATTTTAACCCTAAATAAGCCGAATTTTTTTTTTAAATATTTTTTTTTTTTAATTTTAAATTTGAAAATGCTTAAATTGAAAATCTTTATGTTTATTTGGGTTGTCTATGTGATGTAGGTTCACCAGTTTTCCGCTTGTACTACGAGTTTCCGGATACCGTGTATAGTTACTAAATAAAAAATAAAAAAATAAAAAAAATTGATTAAGAAAACACCCTTACAACGTCACACTATCATTCACTATCATCAGTGGAAAGTTCATAATTGGCATAATTAACATCTTTTTATTGTATTATCATGTAATTTCTGATTTGCTGTCACTTTCTCTAAAATAAATAAATAAAAATAAAAACAAAATGATGTACACTGTAATATGTCATCATTTATATATGTGTTGTATATTTTCCTCCAAACACAACATCTGAACAGTATCAATTATTTTACGACAAAACTATAAGTGAAAGTGTAAAGTTACAATCAAAAAATATTATTATTTTCGGTGATTTCAACTTTCCCTCAGGGAAAAACCCAATTGACGTTTTCGATTACTTTTGTTCTTTATATAATTTAACACAATTCAACACTGCTTATAACATAAATGCACACATGTTAGACCTAGTATTAAGTAATGTAAATTCTAAAAATGCTGTTATCTGCCGCCATGACTCCCCATTAGTCAGAGAGGATATTCATCACCCTTCACTTTCATTCACATTCGATTACACAACTCAATCACATATACAAACAGACACATTGCCTCCAGACATAAACATGGGTTGGATTTTCCACGAAAGCTCAGATAACACACTTAAGAATGCCTTAGAACAACATCACTGGAATCATTACGATTGCCTTGACGTAAATCTAGCTGTCGAAATGTTTTATGAACAGCTCAATAATATTTTCAACATTTGTTTTAAGAAAAGATCTACACGTATGCTCAAAGATGTTAGACAATATCCGAAATGGTTTAATGGGGAAATCATTCACCTCATACGAGAAAAAACTAAAATGCACCATCTTTGGAAAAAAACAAAATCCGAACATGCGTTAGCTAACTTTAAAACTTTGCGAAAATCAATGAAACGGTTAATTGGTCAGGTCTACACTGACTTTACACGTGAGGCCGAGAACAGTATAATAACAGACCCAACTCGATTTTGGTCTTACACTAACGATAAACGCCGCGGCTGTGACAAACTTAACCACATGAACTACAAAGACAATAAATATGATGGATCTTCGCACACTGTTTTCAATCAGTATTTAACGATAATATCCCCAAACTTGACATATCCTCTATAGCTTCATCGTTATTTAACTCTTTACCTGTACAAATTCATGAAATTAATGATGACGATATTATTACAGCTTTCTATAAGCTAAAACCTAAATTCTCCGTTGGCCCAGATTGTATTCCACCTATAATCCTCAAAAGATATGCAAGTTATTTTATTCAACCTCTAAAACATATTTTTAACCTATCACTTCGCAAAAATATCTTTCCGGAAATGTGGAAACTAACGAAAGTAACGCCTATACACAAAAAAGGAAAAAAGTCGGAAATAGATAATTACAGACCTGTAGCTGTGTTGTCAGCCCCCGCAAAACTTTTAGAAACCATAATTTATTCACAGATATATAACCAAACAAAACACGCACTCACCGAAAATCAGCACGGATTTCGTCCCACACTGTCACCTTCAACGAATCTTATGAATCTCACCACCTATATTAATAATTCATTTGAAAATTTTGTACATGTTGATGTGATTTATACAGACTTCGAGAAAGCATTTGATAAAGTCGACCATGATATTTTATTAAAAAAATTAATGACATCGGATTTTCTCAGAATTTCCTCGCTTTTATGGCTAGCTACTTACGCAATCGTCGTCAGTATGTCAGTTACGGACACCATCTCTCTCACGAATACAAAACTAACTCCGGGATTCCTCAGGGATCGAATCTAGGACCCCTTCTCTTTCTCTTATTCATCAATGACATTGGCAACACCATAAACCACTCAAAATATCTCCTTTTTGCTGACGATATAAAACTTTTCAAAGCAGTCAAAAGTTACATCGATTCCATTCTTCCGCAGAACGATCTTGATTCTCTTGTCAAATGGTCGGAACTGAACAACTTACCCTTCAGCATTCTGAAATGCAGTGTCGTTACATTTACAAGATCCAAAGATACATTCCTGTTCCCCTACCACATTAATAAACATGAATTAACACGTAAAAATGAGATTCGAGACCTTGGCGTAATTTTTGAAGCAAATCTCTCATTCAAATCCCATGTATCTGATATTGTCTCCCGTGCCAACAAAATGCTTGGATTTGTTCTTCGTAATTCAAGATCATTTACCAACGGAATCGCAATCCGAAGAACGTATGAAGCACTTGTTCGCAGTATCTTGGAATATAGCTCCATTATTCGGGCCCCTTCTGAGCAAAACCATATTCTCGAAATAGAAAAAGTACAAAAGAGATTCATGCGTTACCTATACATGAGGGAATATATGTACTACCCTTTCCTGTATCCATCCTTATTCTTAGCAGGAATGCTCGATCTTAATACATTAGAAGCCCGCCGAAAAATATTTTTAGGAAAACATTTTTTTAAGATAATCTCTGGAACTATACATAATCCACCTATTTTGAAAGAGATTAACTTATATGTCCCAGACAAGTATACTCGTGGAAGGTCCCATACCCTTTTTTATGCTCCAAAAGCGAAGAACGCGCCAGTCAACAGAGCGACTGAACTGCTCAACAAGTCTGCATTGACCATCGACATTTTTAACGTAACCTACAGGCAGTTTAACAATTATCTTTTGACGTATGTCACAAAGTGGTGAAACTGACCTTTTTATGTGTTTTGCTATACTTTTTGTCTAATTTGTAATCTTCTCCATAATGTATTGGTGATTAACCGTTTTACGGAGAACATGGAAAATAAATAAATAAATGTACGAAACGTTGGCTAAAGAAAAAGGAAGCGCAACACGGCATAATATCCCAAAAACAAATAACGAAAAAACTACATTATTACACTTTCTTAAAATATATATTTCGTTTTTTATGTTCTATTTTACAAGATAGATAAAGGAATTAGTTTTGGTGAAAAGCACAAATATCGTAATGAAAATGTAAATAACGGTGCTATCGAAAGATTTGGAAACGTTTGTTGTTACAATAATATAATACAATAGTATTCTAAAATTTTTGAATTTTTTGTTTTCAAATCTGAAATATTTGTTAATGAAAGCAGAAGTGTTGTAGGTGCTTGTCAGACATCTTCAAAAAATCGAAATTTGAGTTGTGCATGCTGTTATACATAAAAGTGTACCCTCTACTGGTACAATACTCAGATTATTCATAAATACCACCATACCAATTATCGTTGTGAATTAAACTAAATGTAGTGTCTTTTTGTGTGCCTTATTGTTGTGTGCTAGGTAGTACTCGGCAAATGAAAAGAGAAAACGTATATTAGTACTGGTATTTATTAGGGAGCTGCTCGTAGGCAAAAGAGGTTGGATCACGCATGCATTCCTTTAAAAAGTATCTCGCAAGCATGCTATCTCGCTTGCGCTCGTAAACTTTCATGCATACATTACATGATGCGTGAAAGAATGTAGTAAAGTAAAGAATGAAAGTACGAATGAATAATAGTGTTACCGATAATTCCACGGTTTCTCGGTGAGATATTTCAAAATATCATACTAATGTGCCGGAACCCTACTGTTATCTACGACTGTTATTTTATAGCATATTTGAGGGAACGGACTCCGGTTTGTAAACACTAATGGAGTGTCGATAGAGACGTGAGATGAATGAAAGACCGGCAGTCGATTTTGTGAGTTTTAAGTCTTTATTGGGCTACGTAGCAAATGGTCAGATAGTGTAGGTACGAGTAATAGACTGAGTGCAGACAAAAGTGATGTTAGCAGTGATGCACGGAGGTGATGTCGTTGATGAAGGTCAGTGATGCTACACGGGACTTTAGGGAGCCAGCATGTTGCTCAACGCCGTGACGATGGAGAATGACCTGTTCGTCCATTGATCGATATTCCTTATGAGGTCACATTCCTGATTCGCCAGCCGTTCAGTCAACAGCTCAGAGCGTTCCGAAGCGATTTCCAACCATTGTGTTTTTAATACAGTTATTGTGAATTTTTACAGTTATAAAATCAGTTCTTTCGTGTTTTAGCTCCTTCGGAGATAATTCGCGACAAGTGGCGATTATTCGCATGTGATCTACGCAACCACGCGTTTACGTGTCGTACTTAAATCTATCTTCAGTGATTCAAACATTATCCGTTTTACAAACTCAAGTGCTTTGAACTTTTCTGGTTTATTATCCACGACTTTGGTTCCCCGTCTGAAGGAAGAGTAGGGCCGTTCTAATTTCCTGGAAAAACCACTAAATCAGCGCTGAGTATCCAGCAGCAGACATCCACAGCAGACATTTTACCATCATCTCTGGTGAGAGTATTTGGACTTACTTGTACTTGATATATTGTTTTTTTGACAGAGTTCACAAATTTTATTCACTTTCCACCGACGTCATATATAAAATAATCTTAAAAAATAAAAATAAAAATAAATTCACTTAGCAACCAATTCAGCCGCGTTTTTCCCCGGCCCAAGTTTTCAAACGCATATCGAATGCACTAATCACCTCACGGACAATCGTTATAATAAAAACACTTAACACTCGGTTTAACCCCCATTAGAGACTCATAAAGTTCCATTGTTAAAACGGGCTTACCAATTGACTAAAAGCATTCCCAGCCGGTTGCTACCCAATTCGCTAATTACATACTCGTATACCTAGAAATTCCAACCCTATAAACATGAGCGCCTTTGAAAATAACCTAGCAGCATTTATGTTCGCTAGAATCAATAAAGACTTAACCCCCGAGGAAAAAATCCACCTCAATAATTTAATCCGGTATGAGATGGCCTCTCAAAGCCAATCTCATTGCATTACACCGAGCCAGTCACCGCGACAGCTTCCTTCTCCACGGCGTTTACCCTCTCCCAATCCAGGTAGCCACTACGAAGATTCAGACATGGAATGTTATTCCTCTTCCGACGAGACAGGGTTTAACCTAGTCTCGGGGCGTAAACGCACGCGCACTTGTTCAAGGGGCTCATTAACCCCTGTTAATTCCCCAAGAAATTCTCCCAGTTCTTCTCCCCGATCTAAGAAAATTAATGTCGAAAAGCGACCATCCTCCCCTGAACTGGCAAACAATAAATTTGCAGCTCTGAGGACACCATCCCCCACACCAGGCTCCTCTACAGCTCAAGAGGACCTAGCATCTGCGGAACAACCACCGCGTAAATTCACCAGAATTCCTCCAATCGTTTTACACAAAAAAAAACGAAACGACCGCTCTATTCCGCAGCTTCGAAGAGAAAGGAATAGATTTCTTTGCTAAGAATATGGGTAAATTTATCCATATTCAAACGAAAACCCCTAGGGAACATAGTAACATAACCAGGATATTAATTGCAAAAAATATCGAACACCACTCTTACAGGCTCCCAGAGGACAAACCTCTTAAAGTAGTCCTAAGAGGTATCCCGGAAGATATTTCCACTGACGAGGTAAAGTTTGAACTTGCCCTCAAAAAATTTCCAGTACTTTCGGTCCATAGAATGAAATCGGGTCGGTCTCGTCAACCGATTCCACTCGTGATGGTAAATCTAACAAAAAATGAAGATGCAAAACGCATCTTCACAGATCTGCAGACTGTCCTCCACTTGCGTATACAAGTGGAATCATTACGTAATAGAACAAGGACGGGGCAATGTTTTCGTTGCCAAACACACGGCCACTCGGCAAACTGCTGCCACGGTCAGGAGCGATGCGTGAAATGCGCAGAGCCCCACAGATCTTCGGAGTGTCCGAAACCAACGAATACTCCAGCTAAGTGTGCGCTCTGTCAGGGCGCACATACGGCAAACTATAAGGGCTGTCCTGCCAGACCCCATTACAATAATTACAACGCTAATAAAAACCGTAACTATAATTATAGGTCCGAATGGTTTCGATAGGTCCGGATAGGTCCGATGGTTTCGAACCCCTGAAACTCCATAGAGAGGTACATGAGGTCGGTACCATCGATACATCGCATCGGCTTGGTACATCAAAACATACTTATAGGTGTAAAAGATACGGTTAATGTTGCAATTTTGCAAACCTTGGATCACGTACTTTTAAATTTGCTGGTTGGATTTTTATTTTATGTACGTATTTTTTTAATCGTAACATATTAATATTATATATCTCACTGTACTAAATTTTGTTGCCTATATTTTTATTTAATTTATATACTTTTATTCCCATCGTAACTTTATCAAAACTATTTGTTTTCTCATGTAAAAGATGGAGGTACTGCCTTATTATTTATATAAAAGCCATCTGGGCGTAAAATAAAAGAAATAAATAAACAACTAAATAAATTAATGTTCTCCAAAACGAGCTTAAAAAATCATTTGTCATATAGTTGGATTATAATTGTATAATTTCTACTATTTAAGAAATTCTAAAAATTATAGTACTTTATTAAAATTAAATAGTTATAAATACATTGGGAATTCATATGTCAAATATTGCTTTATACATAAATGTGTAAATTCTGACTATGCAATTGTAAATGTTCTCTTAAATGGCCTGGAAAGAATCTCCTACTTGTGATCTCACTAAAGAAAACAAATCCAAAACTCCAATTGACCTTGAAAAAAATCACATCTTTGCGATTCTTTTAAAGACTTAAAGAAACCATCCATTAATTATATACAATTCTTAATTTTCTCAAAAGTTGTCTTGACAAAAGCAAATTCCCGTGATATCTTGAACGAAACCATTCCTTTGTTAAGAATATTATGAACTAAATATACAATTTGGCTGTCCTGAAACGGGTATTCTGCCCAATTGGACAGACAAAGTATCATATTGTAATGTATTGTAATATATATGCATATGTAAATAAATAAATAAATAAATAAATTATCAAAGGCAGGCAAACAGAAATACCAATTATAATGAACACCGTCGCGATTACCGGCAGGAACAAGTTTTTTACGGCTCTCAGTCAAAAACTCAAAGTGAACCCCCTAGGTTTAAACCCATCACTACCAAAATCAATACAAGCCAACCCCCCCCCCCCCCCCCCCCCGTTATCCCCTCAACTTCTCAATCCTGGCCTGCGCCAGACTTTTTCAAAAGCCGTAATTCCCATCAGGACAACCGGTCCCCCAAAACCCCGGCCTTCAGCCAACAATTCCGGCTTGATCGCCCTCCCGAGTCCCCCCAAGCTTCCCATAGTAACCTTCCTCCCCCTCCCCTACCGCTTTCTTCTAAACCCGAGGCTAGCGAAATACAAACCCTCATTGAAAGAGCTACAGAGCTCCAGTTCATCATCCAAAATGCCACCAAAGAGCTAAAGTCCATACAGACATTTATTATCAAACACAATGGCTAGACAACGCGCCAATAAATCAAATTTGCAAACAGCGTACTGGAACGCCAATGGCACAGTACTAGCATACCGCGAGGAAATCATAGATTTTCTCCACGATTATAATCTTGACGTATTTCTAATAAATGAAACGTGGCTAAAACCATCACGCAATCTAAGAATACCAAATTATAATATATTTCGAGATGACAGAACCTCCAATAAAGGAGGCGGTACTGCTATCTTTGTTAAAAGCAATCTTGACCATTGTCTAGCACATGCATTCTCTAACGATAATATTGAATCCACCGCGGTTAAAATCAATACTTCTTCCGGTCCAATTAAATTCATATCTGTTTATAGCCCTCCCAAACGACAATTGATTCCCTCTGAACTAGATTCACTTCTCTCCGAAAACGTCCCCACTATTATTGCCGGAGACTTAAATGCCAAGCACGGCTCTTGGAATAGCCAATATGATAATAAAAAAGGTAGAGATCTTGCAAAATATGCTCTCTCTAATTCAATCGCCATAGACGCCCCTGACCTACCAACTCTTCAGCCACCAAATGGCAGGCCAGATGTCATTGACATAATCATCCTCAAAGACACAAGTCACGTTCACTCACTAAAAGTTCTAAACGAGCTCGCATCCGACCATAATCCTATTCTTCTTACATTGACAGGTGGTTCGAACCCACTGGTCCCTCATCAGCCAACTCGGAAAAAAATTAAATGGCCTAAACTCATCGAATTACTAAACTCATCTACGACGGTGCCAACTTCTATTCCCGATGAAGCGAGCCTTAACACAGCCACTTCTACGTTAATTAACTCAATTAAATCATGCATCAACGAGGCATCCGTTGAAATTCCAAATGACACAGGACGACATGGTATCCCCGAAGAGATTAAAGATCTTATTAGGGAGAAAAATTTAATCCGTAAAGAATGGCAAAAAACTTGCAATCCTATAGTAAAAATGCACTATAACCGCTTATCCCGCGAAGTAAGAGATGCCCTTAACGATTTCCGCAATGAACGCTGGCACGAGTTCATATCTTCCCTCGAAAATGACAAAGCAGCTTACTGGAAACTCTCAAAAACGCTCAGAAAACCAAAAACAAGAATATCCCCCCTTCAAGGCCCAAACGGAGTAGTATACTCTACTGCAGACAAGGCAGAAGCCTTTGCAGACAGCCTTGAAGCCCAATTCACCCCAATAACTGATCACGATGATCCGTCCTTCGTTTCAATGGTGGATTCAAAAGTAGCATCAATTTTAAATACAGAATCTGACTTGCCAATCAAATTCTCAACACCTAATGAAATTAAAAAAATTATTAACTCTCTTAAGAATAAAAAAGCGGCGGGACCAGATGGCATATCTAATAAAGTTTTAAAATGCCTTTCTTTAAAAGGCATCTGCGCCTTAACTGCCATCTACAATGCGTCACTACGACTCAGTTGCTTTCCTAAAGCATTTAAACAAGCAAATGTTATCTTAATACCTAAACCGGGTAAAGACCCACTACTAACCGCGAACCATCGCCCAATTAGTCTCCTTCCTTGCTTAGGCAAAGTTCTTGAGAAAATCATCCTCGTTCGATTAGAATCATTTATTCATGAAAATAAAATTTTGCCAGATTTCCAACACGGCTTCCGAACTGGTCACTCTTCAACTCATCAACTTCTCCGCGTAGTAGAGATCATAACTGAAGGCTTCAATATAAACAAACATACAGTGATCCTCACATTTGACATACGACAAGCATTCGATAGAGTATGGCATGAAGGGTTATTATATAAAATGCATCAAATGGGCTTCCCCATCTCATATATTAAAATGGTACATAGCTACCTTACTGATCGTACTTTTAGAGTAAAACTAGACGAAATTCTATCATCAGAACGTCCACTAGCAGCCGGTGTCCCCCAAGGCGGTTCACTATCCCCTAAACTATTTAACGTCTATTCTAGCGATATTCCCCCACCATAACGTAAAAATTTCACAATTCGCCGATGATACCAATGTTATCTCGAGTTCTACTGTCGCGACCACTGCTACACGCCGCGTACAGCTCCAAGCCACTCTATTCGAAGAGTTTTGTAAAAAATGGAGAATTTCAATTAATCCAACCAAAAGTGCCGCTACAGTTTTTTCACGAAGAAGACCCAAACAGCCCCCGAATATTATATTATTTGGAGAACAGGTCCCATGGGAAAAATCTATTAAATACCTCGGAGTAACACTAGATTCCAAGTTAACGTGGGCTAAACACATCAATGAAAAAGTAAAATCAGCAAATAAGTCAATGTCAGCACTCTACCCTATGTTAGGTAGAAATAATAAATTATCAGCAGACAACAAACTACTCATCTACAAGACGACCATCAGGTCGGGCTTTACATACGCTGCTCCCGTTTGGGGTCATGCAGCTGACACTCAACTAAAGAAACTACAAACCCTGCAAAACAAAGCCATTCGATTAGCGTTGAATGCGCCGAAGTGGATCAGGGTTAACACTCTACATAAAGACACAAACATTCCTCTGATAAAGGAGTTAATTGTTTCCCAATCGGAAAAATTCTACGCCGGCCTAGCCGGACATGAAAATCCGACCATTAACTCTCTCGCCCAATATAGCGAGAATGAAATTACAAAACATAAAAGACCTAAAGTGATCCTCCGCAAGGAGTAGGCAATTAAGTACATATTTTAAATAATAATAATAAAAAAATATAATTAATAAATAATAATAATTCCTGCATCAAGTCGCAGTATAGTTTTAAGTTTCATTTCTCACCACCAAAAATAAAATCCCTCCACGCAAAGTTTCATAAAAAAATCCATTGTAAATATGCTAGAGTCAGTAAACTCATTGTTTAGGAACTCTGTCAACAAAGAATATCCAAGTCCAAGTCCAAGTCCTTATGAAGTGAAAAGTATCTCAGAGCTGTGAGTCCACCGCAAACATTTCTCGGAGGTTGTTGGTGCACCGGCACAGGTTCCGGCAGTGAGTCGCCGTGGGTTTGTGTTTTTTTTTTTTTGGATCACTATCATTATTATTATTATTTATTTATTTAACGCCCAATGGGTTTTTACATTTTGGTAGTACAAATAATTCATGACAGATTATTTAACATATACAGAAATAATAAAAAATAAAATTTGATAAAAAAGCACACAAGTCATAAAAATACTGTGTTGACTGGACTTGACTTAATGACTGAACTGCGCTGAGATGGCAACCGCCAAAGGCTTGCCGCACACATCGTGGTTTTCCATCCGATTGGCTGATCAGACAAAAATCAATTCGAAAAACCGGATTGGACGGCCGGAAATTCCTCACGGTACCATTAGGAGCGAAATGATATTTGCAGCAACTTTTATTACGGTGGGCGCGAAAGTGGCCGCCATATATTTAATATTTAAAACACAGACACGTGTTTATGGTGAGCCTTCGAATATTGCTTTCCTCATTATCTCAAAACTTAGTATATAGAGATGTCTGACCAATCAACTGGGCGATGGATATGTCTAGTGACAGCAGTACTAATAAATACTGAAACAGCTATCCTTAATGGTCTCTATTAAATTTGAAAAATATACGAGTATTCGCAATTTTATTTCTGTATTTTTTATGTTTTGGTCTACCTTACCGGTTTCGCAATTTTTAGGTTAATTATTATAAATAATTCCAAACGAGCTTTGTGTTTGTTTGCAGATTGCCGGCAGCTGAAAGCGAGGGGCGAATGGAAAAAAGCACCCCAGCCGCCTTGCTCGACCAGCTCGGGCTCTATGAAGACCAGCCAGGAGGCGCCGCACTTGGTGACTATTTTTTTATTAAGTTTCATCCATTTAGGATGTAATTAAATATCATAAATAATACCACAAATATTTTTTGTATCAATTTATTTAGTGCCATCGGAAAGCAATAAATTATAGATTTTTTTTACCGCACGCGTACTAACTACTAAGGAGATATTTCAGTTTAAGACAGTTTACAATTTATTTATGACTAGCTGAAGTCCCCGGCGATGCACGGGCTTTACATAGAGTTTTCGAAATCAAATGTATACAGTGACCTTCCTCTTGTTTTGAAGGTCACATGTGCAAAATTACATCAACCTCGGCATAAACTGTAGATTTTCATATTAATCAAATCCACGCCGCCCGCTTGTCAGCCCGCTCGTCCACCACGTACAGACATTCTCTTTTAAATATTGGCAAAGGCTCTAAAAGGATATTTTCTCAGCAACTTTATTAACCAGTGACGAATTTATCTGTCTTCCTTTGTAACTCTTGTATATTCTTCAATTACCTGTATCAAGTGTGTCTAGTCCATTTAAAAATCTATGTATTGTTCATTGATTTCCGTGTTCTTATGTAAAAATAATTTTTCTTTAAATGTTTAATGTTGTCCTTCCCGAAATGAGTTTTATTAAACTCATTGGGAGTAATGTATTATAAATTTTATGTAATAATTTTGTAATATATTACCTCTAATAAATAAATAAATATATTTCAACCAATTTACACAAAACCTTTACAAATTATTTATTACTAGCTGACCCGACGAACTTCGTACCGCCTCAGAATCAATAACTGTTGAATTAAATTAAGTTTTTTTATTCAGTTAAAAATTACACAAGGAAGCAATTATCGACGCCAAACTGTTTTGTTTTTGTCAGTATCAGAGATGGCGTTGTGAACGGATTTATATTTTTTGTGATTTTCTTACTTTTCCACTTACTTAAAGGAATTTTTAAAAGGAAGCGGGTGCGGGTGCCGCCGCCCCGGGAACCATTTATTGGATAACCACTGCCATAGGTCACCCCATGTGGTTCGCTACGTTTGGTGATTTAGCAGGGGTGCCCGGGTTCATGGGGTGACTTTTGTGCGGGTCTTGGCGGTGGATGCGTCTGCCCACCTGCTGCGTGGCGGGCCGGATCGAGAGAGACTGGTTGAGGGAGGCCTTTTGACCTTTCCAGACGGATTCTCTCGACCAATGGATCGAAAGAGTCCGTCTGGAAAGGACAAGATAAGAGGTCAATTCCGGTCAAGTCAATGGCCTTGCACCGCAGTTGGAGGGATGGATTCACTCCCGTATATATTGACCTCCAGATTCCTACCCACCCCTCATGCCTTTTTCTTTCCCAGAACTTCCTATCCTACCCTTCCTTAAAATGACCCTCCATATTGCATCCACTAAGATGACAGGTCCTGAATGGAGCTTACGTAAAAAAAAATGCTTTTCATTTCAGAGATTTATTATTATTGTATTTTTCCTTTGGAGGGGTGCAGAGACATACGTTCACCGTTTGTCTCATTTTCGACTATTGACATTTAGTGTATAAGAAAGAGGGGCAGCATTATATGATTAAGAACAAAAGCAAAACAATCAGCGCATTGACATTTAACGTTTTTGAATTTTTGGAATTCATGCATAGTTAAATATTATACCTATCACAATATTGCTGCAGTTCTTTCAAAATATGAGAAATCGTTCCATACAAAATGTATGAAAAAAATAATTTTCGTCATAACTTTCTTTTTCGTGAATTTTTGCGATGTTTTAATAGTTATTCTGTTATCCGGGGCGGAGACAAACCCAACAAATCAAAGATCATCAAAATCGGTCCAGCCGTTCTGGAGTTATAAATAGTGTAACTAACTATATTAAGATTTATTTGTTTCTTTACATGGTACCTAGGTCTAATGTTTACAATTCAGTTTATAATATACCTAAACCTTCCTCACGAATCACTCTACTGGTGAAAACGGTTCAGTAGTTTTTAGTTTATTGCGAATAGAAAGAGAGACAGACGCGGTGGAGGACTTTATTTTTTAATATGTAGGGATGGACCAATATTCAGTGGAATCTGGAATACAGTAGTATTTTTAAAATAATACTAGCCAGTTGCGTTTCGATTCCACTTAAATAAAGATATTATTTCTCTCTACGTGTCCTTTCCCTTTCGTCTCTGTTCCACTTTCGCCTCCCATCCCATCCAGCTTTCCCCGTCCACCTTCTCCGCCATCCCGTCTCTCCTCTTCCGCTTCAACCCATCCCTGATTCCCCTCCCCCTCCCTCCTTCCCTCCCTGTCGCTATACTATATTAAATATTCTAATTTTTCAAACAATTAAACATATAATAACCACCACTGTTTAATATCCACATAATATAATACCCACGCACAGGCTTCGCCTTTGTGGGATCAAATTGTTGATGTATTGACATGTATTAATGTGTTTGTTGCAGGCCATGCTCGGGGAAAAGAATGGTAACGGGTTCGTATGGCGCTCCGCGGCGGCCTCGCTCCTCAGCGACTACTGGTTGCTGGGCAGTGCCTGGAGCTTCGCACGGTGGCCGTAAGTCACACATTTTATATTCATTTAAAAAATCATCTCCTAAAAAACAGTTTAATACGATAATACACGGGTTGTCCAAGAATTAAAGACCGTTCTATCTTTAAAAAATCTATGTTCTTCTTCCTTGCGCTGTCCCAACTCATTGCCTGGTAGGCTGTTGGGGTCGGCTCTTCTCGTTCTCAGGTTGTAATTTCTAAAAAAATAAACTAACTAACTTAAAAAAATCTATATTTACAAAAAAATCATATGAAACGTGAAATGTGGGGTGGTGCGTTTTCGCACCGTCAGCGAAATGGGGGGGTAAAAGGCAAATGTATGAAACCAAACAAGTTTATTTGAAAGTGGATTTATTTCTATTCATTTACAAATCATATTACCAATATTAACAAAAATTTTAAGATATTGTATAAATAGGTAAGAAAGTGCACCTTTAAATAATATTTATTGTCATATGACAATAAATATTATTTTCCGGCATGGTATATTTCGTTACATTTATGGTGCAATGCCATATTACACTCTGGAAACATAAAATATGTGTGTGAATGACATATATGCGACATATTTTTCTATTTTTCCCTTTATTTAAAAAAATGAGTATCCCCTGTTATACTTGACCTCGATGCTGTCGCAAATCTACTGGGTCTACCAATAGAAGAAGTATGTACTTTTGACGGCTTCATGAGGGCGGTGGCCATACTTCTTCTAAATTTAAAAAAGCTCATATTTTCTTCTGGATGAACCATTTGGTATTCCATGCAGTACAAGGTGCCATAACACAGAAGTTGGAGATTATGGCCCACCACCACTTTTTACCTATAGTTCGAAACAAACGAAATTATCTGCTACATCAACTCCTCCCATAAATCGAGTATACTTGGTAAGAGCGCTGGGTTGAGTAACATTTATGTATCTGTTTTTTAAATATTTGAATACCTAGATGTGTTTTTAATTGGCTCTACGTTATCAAAATTAAATTCCACTGTTACTACAGCACTATATTTCCATCGAACAACCAGTAGGTACCTCTCTCATTGGTTTTTCCCAAAGATATTGAAATATAAGTAGATGTGCTATCTGCTGTTTTTACTATGTGGGTCTGCGCTTCCAGGTGTCGCCGATACTGTTTACCAATTAACAAATAAACTAAAAGAACAAATAATTAACGAATAAACCAAACGAACGTTAAACTAAATGAACGAATTCTTTCCTTATTCAAAATATATTGTTAACCAATATTAATGTACATTTTCAAAAAATCAACGAAATGAACGAATTATTTTTGTATGAAAACTACGCTTATTAGCGCGTAGTCCGGCGACAGTTGCGCGGACACCATAGCATATCTCTTCTGTATTTGAATGTTTTTCCGAATCTCAAATCATATCACTCTTTGTATTACTAAAAACAGAATTTAGTAAAATACGTAACGACATAACTATAAAAAAACGGAACTTAAAAAAACAATACTACAGCAGCCTATTTAAAAAATGTGAAAATAATACCAAAAAGACTTGGAACGTAATAAACAGCATCATCAAGAACCAAACAAACACGCAAAGTAAACCATGTACAAAATTAAAGAACGGTAATGAAATCATCACAGAAGACATCAAGATATGCGAATACTTTAATAACTACTTTTGTAATATTGGCGCTTCTTTGGCTGATAATATAATCAACAAATACAGACATAAACTGGATGATAAAGTTACATTAAAGTATGAAAGTGCGGAATCAATATACTTGCAACCCACAACTGAACCCGAAATATTAACTATCATAAAATCCCTAAAATCAAACGCGAGTGCTGGACATGATCAACTAAAATGTACAACAGTACAAAAACTTGCCCCACTACTAACTCCTACACTAACTAAACTGATTAACCTGAGCCTAAAAGAAGGTCAATTTCCAGACAGTTGTAAAATTGCAAGGGTTATTCCAATATATAAAGGGAGCTTGAAAACTCAAACATCTAACTATAGGCCCATTTCTGTCCTACCGATTCTATCAAAAATATATGAAAGAGTAATATACGATAGGCTAGACAACTTTCTGAAAAAAAAATCATTTCTATATGCCAAACAATACGGTTTCAGAAAAAAATGTAATACTCTCTCTGCAACTAATGATCTCATAAATAAACTTAGAACTAGCATAGATAATAAAAACTATGTCATAGCAATTCTCGTAGACCTTCAAAAAGCCTTTGACACCGTAAGTCATGAAATACTGATTAAAAAAATAGAAAAAACAGGTGTAACCGGTCCAGCTATCAAACTAATAAAATCCTATCTGTCCAACAGAAAACAATGTGTTAACATAGGAGATAAAAACAGTCAACTCGAGAGTATAAACTACGGAGTTCCACAAGGATCAATACTGGGGCCACTTTTATTCCAAATATACATAAATGACATCTGTCAGCTAAAACTACATGGTGAAATTTTCTTATACGCAGATGACACGGCAATTTTTTACTTCGGCAAAAACTTAGAAAGTCTATTAGAACAATCTCAAACGGATCTTAATGTACTAAACGATTGGCTAATACAAAATATATTAACAATAAATATTAATAAAACCGGTTACATGATATTAAGCTCACCTAAAAGAATAATACCATCGCATAAACCATTACAAATAGAAGAAAGAGACCTACATATCCTAGATAGCGAAAAATACCTGGGCTTATATATTGATAAACATTTAACATTTAAACAACACGTAGAAAAACTAAAAACAAAAATCATCCCATTAATTGGTGTATTTGGTAGAATTGCTCATCTTCTACCAACAGAGGTAAAGAGGGGCTTATACTTTAGCTTAATCCAGTCCCACCTAAATTATTTAATAGAAATATGGGGAAACACATACATTACGTACTTAAACGACTTACAAATAATACAGAACAAAGTTATTAAAAAACTCTTCAACTATAACCCAGACACTCCCACAAAAAAACTATACCAGGAAATGAACCTTTTGAAAATAAGAACATTGTACGAATATAACATATGTCTTTTAATCTACAAAATACAAAATGGACTTATACACACAAACACAACATTTATAAAAACATCACAAGTACACGAACATTATACTAGACAACACAATAAATTGTACACAAATACTGTCAAGACTGAAAGTGGCAAGAGAAGTATTGGTCACGAGGGAGTTCATATATATAATCTCCTTCCAGATAGCCTAAAAACGGAAAATAACATAAAAACCTTCAAAAAAAAACTATTTAAACTCAAAATGTTGGAACAAAATTAAAAATATTATTCTTATTACTGTACTATATATATATATATATATGCTCTGTATTTAAGTTAAGAAAGCGAAATACTATGTTTCTTTTAACTTAATAATAATAAAAAAAAAAAAAATTTATTCATTTGTTTGATTGATTTTAATGTACCAATCATCCCTAGTCGATTTTCTTTTATCGTACCAGTACCGAGAAAACAAATACGTTATTTGCAATGCGTGTATGTTCACGTGGGTGCGTTATTGTCGTCGACAATCAGTCTCTCTGCCAAGTTTCTGCTCGATCAGTTGTCGGGAAGTGGGTTAATTTCCACTTCCAAGATACCATTTCATTCATTCCAACAAACGGAAGTGAAATTCGATTAGATGTATTAATTGAAAATTAATTTAAAAAGGATTTATTTTTTAATATTTCCGTATTTTCATTAGAAAATTTTGTTCCCATGATATGTTTGAAGCCAGATGCAGGAGTTTACAATATTCAGCGGGTGGTTTTATGCTTGCAGCGAGCTGAAATTTGTGGGCCTCGGGGGAATGTACAAGCCTCTCTACTCCCCCGATGAGGTAATAGCCATCTCCAAGCGGGTCGCACACGCAGACCTCAACGGCACCCTCACCTGGGTCTACAATGACATCCTGCTTCTGCGGCTCGAGCGACCGTAAGTTAATACCCTGTTAGCAATAATAAAATGCTAAGTAAATATTTATGATGAAATATATTGTCTCCACGGTAAATGACAATAACAACGTCCGATAGTCGGTAAGATTACCTTCTGCCATTCAAATTCCTCAGCCGTTGGCTGTGCGTTGCAGAAGACAGAAGTGTGTCAGTAGTTCCAGTCAATCCCTTCTTTACCGACTGCAGTAGCTGGAGTGGTTTCCCTGTTGGCCGCCAGAGGCGCAAGCATTACATCGGTCGTAGATGGGCGGACCTAACGTGTGAGGTGGCAATATTTAAATACTGCTGCTAACAATACTCAATATAAATAAATTGGTCACGTCTTGTTTGAAATATTTAAGGCCATTTGCTCATGGAGAAACTGAAAAAAAGAGTTGGCGACTCAATCACTATCCACAGGAAAGGAACTTGTGAATTTTATTGGCGGTCCGCACACAGGCAACTTGTTAAAGACTAGTTGTCAAGGGTGACGCGGTGACTAGCTGGTGGCCGCGGCCGTCGCTTTTCAGTTGCTTAGTTGACAGGTTGCTATCGTAGCGGCTCACGCCTGTCAAGTTTTCGAGTAATTTAGGATATGTCAGATCAGAAAAATATCGGTTTTGTTGAGGAGGTTGAAAAATGGAGTTGTGCCGTGAACCGAGTTGCCAACCAGTTTTCAGTTTCTCCATGAGTGAAGGTCCTTAGTCTATGAATCGAGTACACGACTTCTTTCGATTCTAAATGCTGTGTTAATTCAATCTGTTCATTAAAAAGTCAGTAATTTTGCATAACGGACGATATTATCCAAATAAATGCGTATATTGAAAGTTATCCGATAGTTACATGATACAAAGAAAGCCCAGCTAAAAGATATCAATCGTCGGTCAGAATTTCTCTTACCAATTATTGACCAAAATATTGATAACTGACCATACACGACGGACTTGGTCAATATCGGATTGATGTAGGGTTATATCGATCGTCCATGCTAGGCATTCCCGGAGCAACAAGTTTGGGGTTAGGATTCATGACAAAAACGGCGCTGTACAAAATATTATTATATTATTACTGTTTGCTGAATCCTACAAGTTATAGTTGCCTTGCTAATATAGTTTTAGTGATTTGTCATATAGTATTGTTCTCTTTTCTATTTTATTTTACGTTACCGTAACACGTTTCACTAATATTGTTTCATTTTTTTTTCTCAGTTTTACATTACTTCACGCTTTAAAAACTTTTTTTTATAATTTTCACTAGCTTCCTAGGTATATTCTGTTTTTATAATCTATGTTAAAGCCCAACTAAATAAAATAAAAGTTGAGTTTTGATTTCAGGGTGGTGTTCACCGCGGGGATAATGCCGGTGTGCCTTTACATGAGCGAGCTGCTGCCGAAGAGCCAATACCGGGATCTTACCCTTATCAACACTGCAATGAACATTAAAGTAAGTCTCCTCCATTTATTGATGTTTGAAGAAGGGCGCGTTCCCGGATTCCGAACACTAATAAAAAAACGGATCACCAGCTACAGAACGCGATTGGCCTCGAGCGAAAACACTCGTGTGATGGCAGCATTCCACTTCTGGCAGGGTCCCATTTATAAGCGATGGAGCCACTTCCTGATGAAATAGATAACAAAAAGTTAACTTTTTTTTTTCAAATTTTATTTTAATTTTTGTATTGTTATTATTTTCTTTTATTTATTTCCTTTCATTATGTAAAAAAAAAATATCTTTCATCTTGAAATATTTTAATTTAATGTATTATATATGTATAATATGGAACTCGTGGGACTGCACCACCCTCCCCGAGATCTGGAATAAACGAATTAAAAAAAAAAAAAAAAAAAAATTGATCAGTGGTCAATAATTACACATTAACAAGATGCGGGAATTTAGAGAAAAATGTATTGTTGTTTGGGAAGCATCGCATCTTTGAAAAAAATGTTTGCTACGCGATATCCGATTGATAGTTATGTTGATTCATTAATTTGATCGCTAGTTGTTGTAAGGGCCATTAAATCTTATTCAGTAGACGTTTTACTAAAAACCAGGATGTTTGTTTATCCAGGACTCGTGAAAACTTCTAGTAACAGATAACAGGTCAGGTAATAATAGTACGCTAACGATGTGTTATTTCAGAACGAAATGGAGGAAGTGCCGTGGGAAAAGTGTTTCGGGGAATATGCAGGCAACCAGTTCTACCCGTCCGGAGTAAAGAACACCACCCAGCTGTGCGCCCGCCCTCGCCCCATTAGCGGACTGAAGAACTTGGAGTGTGGGGTAAGCCATCAGCCATCACCTACATTTTTCTCTACTGCGGCGAAATAGTTAGGTGCCATTCAACAGCCGTTATGTCTCTCCATCTTTCACTCGCATGTTTTGTGATACAAAATTATTTACAATAAAAACATCCTCACTTTTGGGTTCTCGCATTGTAACGTAGTTTTGCGATGTTAAAACCAGTGAAAATCCTACATTATACCGTCCTACTAACATACAAAACAAAAGTTGCTGATAAATAATATCCATACACCAGGTAGGTATTCATTATTACTGATAAATATCCTCAATAGTTGTTTATTACTTAGCAAATATTCGTATAAACTAATAATTGTGCGATAATAAACTAAAGATTATTCTCTCGGGGTCAGAAAACAGGTCACAAAGTGGATTTTTTTCCTTGTGGAGCACAAACGGTTTACGTGTAGTTCCCAAACCAGTAGTTCCAATGTCCTATCTCCTATTTTAGCTCATTAGGTTATCAGTCTACCCGGGCTCTTTTATAAAGTTCACCAGAGTTGTTATTGGATACATGGCTATAATATCTTCTGGTTCCATTAGTTCCTACCAGGGCGGGACATTCGTGTGTCTAAAGGTGTTGTCAACTCCCAACAACTGCAAGGGTCTCCTTAGTTGGCAGTTCAGTAAAACCACGCGCTTTATCTTAGTACCACGCAACTTGTGCGCACGTTCGCGAAGGTTTCTACATAAAACGGTGAGGTCAAAATTTCTTTATTTGTTTTTAGGGTGTTATGCCGTGTTGCGCTACCTCCTTCTTTAGCCAAAGTTTCTGACAGCGTTGCAGTGTCCATCATCAGGGCAGATCCGGTAGATCCGGTAGATGTGATGCCCTAATGATGGACACTGCAACGCTGTCCGAAACGTTGGCTAAAGAAGGAGGTAGCGCAACACGGCATAACACCCCAAAAACAAATAACGAAAATACTTTTGGCCGATAAAATCTTAAAACGCATCAGGTCGAAATTTGTATAAAAAATTACAATAGGTGGCGCGCGAGTTGTTAAAAAATGTGTGTATTTGATATGGGTTAGCGGCAGGCAGCAGAATCCGGGAGGTGAGAGGGTCGCGGGAAGGGGGAGAAGGGGAGGCATGGAATGTGAAACGCTGGAGGGGGTTCGCGTGACGGGAAACGCGGAAGGGGGGAAGGTGGAAGTGGTACGCAAGAGGGTAAGGAGACGCGGGAGGGAACGGGGACGCTTAAAAAGGATTTGCATGGGTGGGTAACGGGGGGAAGAAGGGGTGGAGGAAAAGGGGACATAGTAGCGGTAGGAGATAGCAGAGGTTAAATTTGGAAAATCCGTGCTTCTCACGCGGACAGCTGTGTTTGGCCTGCACGTGCTTCGAAAAACCTCGTTGCCACTATGTTAACAAATGACGGTTTAATGTCTGTTTGTGTGCAAAAGGAGAATTTCAGACTGAACACGAAAAAGGTTTTTCTCTGGTGTAAGTAAGCATGTGATTTTTTAAATTTACATTTCGCGAAAAAAATAGTTGCGTTGGCTACAACAAAAAGGCTTTTCCCCAGTATGGACGGAAATGCCTTGCTAACTTTGATTTGTACGAGCAGGAATAGTCGCATTTGCAACACAAGTGTTTTTAATTAAATCTGAAAAAGAAAGTGAAGAAAGCTTCATGAAAAAGGTAGTAAAACTGATCGCCAGTTGTGGTCGTAAAGTCGAACAGTCGTAAGTCGCTAAGGTCTTAAGTCGACTCGCCATTAATAATATATTATTTTACAAGTGTTTGTGTTTTACGTATTAAATATGCTATAAAATAATACCAGAAAGCAATTTGACATTTTGAAATGTCCTTCTAGTAATCCAAAAACATTAATTTATTTTATTTCACTACAGTTTTTTCTGAATTATAATTGATTTGTTGATGTTTATGAATAATCTGAGCATTGTACCAAGTAGTGGGTACACGATTTTCAGAGATGTCTGTCAAACCAACTGGACGATCGACTAAAGGTTTTTTTTATTATTTGAAATAAGTACATGACAGAGCATCCATTCTTGCGGATGCCGAATTCTCCATAATAGACCGCTCCACCCTTGCCAGCCCTCCAAACTCCACACCCCACTCCACTCCTACTTGCAATGGTAATGTAATGTGGACATTTTTGTTTTGAAGAATTTTAATTTTCCATGCACATTTGTTACTTTATTTTTTAATTTTTGCGACCGGTTTCGACACGTCCGTATTATTAACGAGCAAACTTAAAACTAACTTAAAAATTCTATACAAGTACAAAAATTAATTAGGCGGGGGTAGTGGGAGTGGGGAATTTGGTGGAGGGAGAGAACGGTGGGAGGAGTCAAAATTACATGGAAACATCGTAAGTAGAAGAGATTGACATGGTGCTATTATTTTAATAACTAAATTAAATTTCGATTTAATTTTTTTGTTGATTTCTAAGGTTTCTAAAGCGCACAAATTAAAATATGAATTTACATTGCAATGTTTAAACTTAGTTTTTTCTTTTTTAAGCTATGACCTGCCTCTATTAGATGGTTAGCAAACTCGGAGTAGTTATTATTTCGTAAACAAAGATCATGTTCCCTGATTCTAGTTTTAAAATTTCTAGTAGTCATTCCTACATACTGTGCGTCATAATCGTTACATTCCACAGTGTATATCCCATTTTTTCAAATTTATTAGAAACTAGCAGACCCGGCCACACGTTGCTGTGGCTAACGAAACACAACGCCATTACCCAACCTTTATAAAATCCACACCACCCGCTTGCCAGCTGCCCGCTGCCCGCTGCCTGAATTGAATATTTGATTTTATCGACTTTTCTCTACTATAATAAGCATGTTTTTATACATATAAACCTTTCTCTTGAATCACTCTATCTATTGGTGAAAACCGCATGAGTATCCGTTATGTAGTTTAAAAGATCTATGCGCACATACATTTTGAGCGACTTCATTAAATAAAATAATTAAAATCAAATAACTACTTACTCTAGGACCGTGGTCGTCAAACTGCAGCCCGCACAAATATCTGAGTTTTTTTTTTAAATATATATTTTTTCCAGTACAATTATACTTTCCGTTTTTTACGTCCCTCACAAATATCTGGCGTTTTCTTTTTAAATATTTTTTTTTCAAGTACAATTATACTTTTCGTTTTTTGCGGCCTGCACAAATATCTTCCGTTTTCTTATTAAATTTATTTTTTTCATCGACAATTATATTATCCGGTTTTTTGCGGCCCGCACAAATATCTGGCGTTTTCTTTTTAATTTTTTTTTTCATGTACAATTATTCTAGCCGTTTTTTTGCAGCCCGCACAAATATCTTTGGTTGCTACTTCCTTTCTTTCTTGTGTTAATGATATAGTGACAATTCTTAATAGCAATAATACACATAATATCATAATATTATTATTTTTTAATTTGTGTGCATTTGTAATGGAATCTTTCAGTTCAATTTTCATCCACTTCCCGAACTATCGAAATGTGTGAATTTTCGCACACGTGATAAAAACACATACAATAACAAGAATTAACCAATATTAAAGTTAATTTTGCTTCTTTAGTACATGATAAGCGTGTTTTGGTATTGTTAGACCTTTTTTTACCTACCTACACCCTCACTGTGCCATCTCTACGCCCTCTAATTTTCTCTGGGTCTTCTACTGCCCCCCTGAAAGTCTCAAACGATAATATAATTAATTATAAAAAAACGGATAATTTAATTAATTGTACATGAAAAAATATATATTTAAAAAGAAAACGCCAGATATTTGTATGGGCCGCAAGAAACGGGATAGTATAATTAATTGTACATGAAAAAAATATATTTAAAAAGAAAACGGCAGATATGTGGGCCGCAAAAAACAGATGGTATAATTTTATATGAAAAAATATATTTACAAAGAAAACGACAGATATTTGTGCGGGCTGCAAAAAACGGCTAGTATAATTGTACATGAAAAAAAAATTAAAAAGAAAACGCCAGATATTTGTGCGGGCCGCAAAAAACCGGGTAATATAACTGTTCATGAAAAAAATAAATTTAAAAAGAAAACGGAAGATCTTTGTGCAGGCCGCAAAAAACGGAAAGTATAATTGTACTTGAAAAAAAATATATTTAAAAAGAAAACGCCAGATATTTGTGAGGGACGTAAAAAACGGAAAGTATAATTGTACTTGAAAAAATATATATTTAAAAAAAAACTCAGATATTTGTGCGGGCCGCAGTTTGACGACCACGTTTACGAAATAATAACTGCTCCGAGTTTGCTAACCATCTAACAGAGGAAGGTCATAGCTTCAAAAAAGAAAAAAACTAAGTTTAGACATTGCAATGTAAATTCATATTTTAATTTGTGCGCTTTAGAAACTTTAGAAATTAACAAAAAAATTAAATCGAAAATTAATTTAGTTAATAAATTAATAGCACCATGTAAATCCTCTCTACTTACGATGTTTCCATGTAATTTTGACTCCTCCCACCGTTCTCCCCCTCCACCAAATTCCCCACTCCCACTACCCCCGCCTAATTAATTTTTGTACTTGTATAGAATTTTTAAGTTTTAAGTTTGCTCGTTAATGATACGGACTTAAAATTTAAGTAACAAATGTACATAACTAACTAACTAAACTAACTAACCATCACGCCGTTTCCCCGCAAGGGTAGGCAGAGAAGACGGACCGCCAAACAACTCGGTCTTGGCACACACTCTTTGCTTCACTCACATTCATACATCGTCTCATGTACATGGAACTCAATGTACATGGAAAATTAAAACTCTTCAAAACAAAAATGTTTAGAAATTGTTACATAGTCAATGCCGAAGAAATACAAAATAATGTGGACATGTCTGTTAACAGGACTACATGTACGGGGCGCCGCTGTACTGGCAAGGAGGGGACTCGCGGGGCGAGGACGGCTGCAGCCGCCTGCTGCTGGGCTCCTTCACCGACGTCGACTCGGACCAGTCATGTACGAAGGTCTTCACACGCATCACGGCCTTCCTGCCCTGGATAGAGAACATTGTGTGGCCGTAGGACCATCACCAGCCATTTAACCTCCGCTCCTTCTTTTATGTTATGTCTGCTAGCAAGAAACACGTAAAGTACGAGTACATGCCAAACTTAAAGACCGTCTGAATATGGTACGATTCATTCTCGCCCAGTAACTGACTTTACAATGAATGTTAGCGAAAGAGAATGATGGGATAAAACAAATATGTGACAGAGAAAGGCGTGGGCGGGGGGAACGCCATTTTTTACCTTAAACTTCCTTATTGCGACGATTTTCGATCAACGTCAGGCTTGTCTTTAAGTTTGGCGTGTACTATACAGATGACGCTTTACTAGCAGGGAGGGGAGTGGTCACAAAACTGATGGCACTAACATTCCATTGTTCAAATCTGAAGGAATTATAATTTACTTCGAAAATATAATTTACTCACATACTTAATTTTTTTTATTTGCAACTAATGAGCTCGCGGCATGCGTTACAATGCCACTTAAATAAAGAAATGGTTTCTTCCTGCATACCTTTTCCCATTCGTTCCCGTTCCCCTTCCGCCTCCACTTCTCCTCCCCAACATCCTTCCCTCCCTTCCAAAATATAAGAAATACACCCATTTTTCAAAAACTCTCCTATGCCACCTATTGCAATATTTTTATACAAATTTCATAACGACAGAACTCAATTTTCGCGGGTGTCCCCACAACAACTCACCAAAGTTTCATCTCAATCGGATGAACGGTATAGGAAATAATTTCATAACATCAGAGTTCACTATTACATACCGAAATCTTCACAGGCATGCCCACAACAAATTACCAAAATTTCATCGCAATCGGATGAATGGTTCAGGAATGCATAAGGGGCAAACAAAGAAACATTTATTGTTATATATTAAGATATATAATATAACACTATTTTAATAAGCAGTAGTTTTTTTAATGAAACGCTAATATACACGGTGTCCGGAAACTCGTAGTACAAGCGGAAAACTGGTGAACCTACATCACATAGAGAACCCAAATAAACATAAAGATTTTCAATTTAAGGATTTTTAAATTTAAAAACAAGAAAAAAAAATTATTTAAAAAAAATTTCGGCTTTTTAGGGTTAAAATTTTTGAAAAGCGGAAATGTCATGATGACAGATGGAAGATGTTATTCTAAAATTATTTATAAGTTGCTAAATCTCTTTTCGTGTCCATAGTTTATTTATTTTCATCTTAATAATTTATTCTCCCACCTCTTCTAGGCATTACAATATGGTTAATTAGCGTACCTATTTATTTTGTTGTGTGGCAGCTCCGCATCTGGTTGCAATGTTTTCAAATCCAAAAACACATCACAAACATTTGTCACCAATTGTTCAACTTTATCACAACTATCATCAACGACATTGGAGGGTACCAACCGCTTTCCCGCCCTGGTATAAATAACAGATTACTCACTAACTAATAATTCAATTAATTTCATTCACAATTAATCACACAAAGAAAATAACTTACGAGTCACAAAAACACCTTGTTTTAAAGTTTTTTACGCTATAATTAATAACGCAATATTATTTACGTTTCAAATAAAAATAAAACACAAGAAACACACATTTGATTTTGAACCGAATTAGTTTAATTTAATTAGTTAGTTAGTTAAATCAATTAAAAGAACATCCCACGTCAAAGCGTATATACAAACTAATTGGGCGGGCCAGAACACGAAACTGTTTGCATACAACTCGAGTGAACTAGCGCTGTTTCGTTTTTTAAAACGGTGCTAAAATGAGACGCATGCGGGGACTCTGCGGCACATTCCTTGTATTTTTGAATGAATTTGACGCGAAATATTAAAACATCCGGTCAGTACAATAAAATGATCGCTGAAGACGAATATTATTTAATTTCTAATTAAATAATATTAATGAGTTAAATTAGTTCATTATTGCGGACATCAAACAAAAAGAGATATACGAGTACCTACCAATTTTCGGAAAGCTATTTTACCACTTGAACATTACGCGGCGACGCACATTTCGATCGCCGATATTTGTTGGGAACTTCTAAAGCTGAATCCGGTTATCATCGTATCATATCATTACGGTATCATAGTATGTAATATGTGACGGACGTATGAATTCATTCCTCCCATGGCGGTGGAATATGATAAATGTATAGAAATGTATAAATGTATAAGAAGAAGCTGTAGCACATTTAACAGATTATGGCCAAATATCGATGTGTTTAACACTAACTTTGATAAATTCACAGCATACATAAAAAATAGCACTCCATTGAATGCCACATGTTTAACTAATAACTTAATAGTTCATTGATTTCTGTATTTCTATTTTTTTTTATTTTTAGTTCACAACATTTTCTCTCCTACCTTTAGCAGTTCAAATTCAAATAAAATCACTTACTGAAAGATATTATTGATATTATACGTCGTATAATTTGTCGTTATTTTATTGGTCAATAACATAAATAATGAATTTATACAGACTGTTTATAACAAATAAAATAATTATGTATAATAACGTAAATTGAATTATTTGGCGGGGAGGAGATAAGCCGACGTAGCTCAGTGGACAGAACAGTTGACCGGAAATCAGAAGGACGCGGGTTCGAGTCCCGTTGGCAGCATTTATTGGGAGATTTTTTCAATGTAGATGAGTGTTTCAAGCTAATAATTATTACTTATGTAGCAATCTGTACGTGCTACGTAAACACAGTTAAAAGAAAACTCTAGAATCATCGGTTGATAGTTTTTTTTATATGTGCCATTAAAATTTTCACAATGTTAACAACATATGGAGTGTGACAGACTAAAAAATAAAATAAGAATAGGTACCATTTGTTTCAGCTTGCTGTTCAAAAGAATTGGAATTTGAATTGCTTTAATTTGAATTCTTAAGTAAGTACTTCTCAAGTAAGTACTTCTCACAGCGCAGGTAGTTAAGTTGACTCGCCACATATCGATCGTTTCGGGCGTAATCCAATACGTGACGTAGCAACAATGCGTGGTTGCTACACTTATAATAATTACAAAAAAATCAACTAACTTGTATGTGTCACTTTGTTACTATAATATTTTCAAAGATACATAACCTATATTTTTAAACTTTCACTTTGAAATTAACATTTTTTACTTGTGCCACCAACCAGCAACCTATTGGTGTAATTTAGCACTTGAGTTAATATTACCCACGCACGGGTAGTGCGTTAGTGGGTTCCCATTATCTACATTTGTCTTATATATATTTTTTACATAGTTTTTATCTTGTGTAATGTTATATATTTTTAGAAAATATTGTGAAGGGCCCGGTTCGGAGCCCCACTTACCTTTTCCAAACGGCTAGCTCACGTCGTCGGAATGGCAGGAGATCTCTCTGCATCAGGGTCGTAGGTTAGCTATTAGGAAGTACATACAGTATTTGCCACATTTGCCCACGTATAAACTCAATCAAATAAAAGAGGATTCAGGTAAAACAAAGGTATATTGTCAGGTAACACAAATACAACAGCCCGAAAAACATGTCGACAATACAAACAATCACCATTCCTGGCTATTACAATTCCTAACAAAGAATCTCTCCCTATCGTCTCTGGGTCTGGGATAGCGTCGATAGGTTACATGGAATTTACGTTGGACACATTACAATACAGGGAAGGCAACTTACAGCTGGAGGCAGGAAGTTCAGGAGGGCCTGGAGCCGGTATGGCTCAGGTTATGGTCGGAGGGAGAGCCGTGTCAGTAATGGCGGCCCCACCTCTCTCGACACGCGGCACGATCTCAAACATTGTGTCGCGTACCCGCGGTCCCGTAAAAACTAGGTTAAACCATTGCATCGTAGTTGAACGAGTTCGCCATTGTAGGGCACGATTCGGCCGGCGGCCGAAATCGGGAGTCGCTAGGGGATCGAGCGGCGACTTCACGGTACCAAGGGTAATTGCAGACTGGCGGGCTGCGCGGTTCAGTCCTGCTGGTCGCTATGTCAAAATCTCGCAGTGGCACTGCGAGATTTTGACGGATGCCCGAGAGGAAATGCTCGATGGCTTGCAAGTTACTACGAGACCAGCTTGGAACGCGGATCTCGTTTCGAATAAGGTGAACTTTGAGTGTTTGAGGAAATTTACGAAAGTCTGGGTTGAGAGATGGCCTGATCTTAGAGTCGCTGACTAGCTGTAAAATCATGAAGTTGCCAGGTGTATCTGCTCTTGAATCCACGGACATTCCCTTTACTTTATTACATCTACTGCAAGAATTTTATGTTTTATGCTTTATATCTGCATTTTTTTTGTTATATCATATCTATCTTTGGTACCTTTATCTTATTCTATTGTATACATTTTTTTCCCTGTTTCTTTTATTTTTGTGTGACTATCTTTTTTATGCCTATTTTATTTCTTTTCACATGGTTTCTTTTAGATTTAACCAAGCTATGCTAGACGATGTTTTATCGAGATACCTGTTTATTATTTTCATTATTTTCCATCGTTTTTGTGTGATTTTATTTTTTTTCCAGCTTCATATTCCAAGGAACACTATTGATACAACTAACATACTCGACTTTGTTTTTTTAGTTCGTTTTGGTTTCTTTGTTCTCTTTTTCTTTTTAGTCTCACAATGCTACTTTGCTTCGCTCAGAAGGCTGAACTGAACTGCATCTATCTATTTTGTTATGTTTCTTTTTCCCCTTCTGGGGGTGCGCTAGACCTCGTCCTTGCATCAATAGGAGTCGGTTGACGATGGCACGGTGCCCTCTAAAATCAATTGCGCCACCCCCAGCAACATGTGCAGGCTTTAGGTTTGGGGGGGCGACCTCGGCTCTCCTTCGCCTTGCCTCCGGCTACTCGACGATGAATTCCTTAGGGTCGTCGGGTATTTCCCCCCAATCTCCCATTTACTTTTCTTTGAGGCATCACCGAGGAACCGGCTAAGGGGCGCGGAAGCTGAGTGTGGTTCACGACTAGACCGAACGTCATGCGCATTCTTGCTGGGACTGCCAATCGATTGGAGAGGACTCCCAACCGTTTGCCATGCCCTTATTACTTATCTACTGTGTCTTCCTCCCAAACAGGTGCTTGTAGGATACGCTGGATACAATCACCCAGCGCTTGCCACCTCGTGGACTTTCACCAACCTGTCCCACTGTCTTGTATATATTTTGTCATACTAACACATATTGTATCTGTATTTCCTGCTAAGCACTTGCATGCTGCTTATTAACAACGTATGCAGGGACATTGGAGGTTTAGTTTCGTTTTCAAATGTAGAGTCGTTTTTTCCTTGCAAGCCTTGAAGGGGTAACCATCTGTTACCTATACCAGGGCGGGTAAGTGGTGGATCCTCCAATGCTGGTCGCTATCCTGCCGATCGCCGCCGGAAATGGTTTCCGTTCAACTCACGTCAAGGAAGCGACTATTTAGGGATTTAATTCAAATAACAATAGTCTTTACAAACATTACTTTTCCGTAAATGTATATCGTAACAATATGTAAAAATTTCTTTTGAAATGTATCAAGATACTGGGAGAAAATAAAGGTAAAAAATTGTAACGCTTTGTGCTATGCATAAAAATCTTGTCTTAAACATTAGTTTATCAATTAAAAATAATAATTAATATTTGACGAGTTAAAGTATTTCGCCAAAAAATGTAGACACAATTTGTCTCGACGCCGCCAATTGTGAGATTTAGCACTTACAATTCCTTTCCCATATAAAATAAAGTTGGTTGTTTGCAGGTGGAAATACGTAATAAGCAGTAATTGTTGAATGAAACACTAGTATCTATATATTGAATTATTTGGCGGGTAGGAGATAACCCGACGTAGCTCAGTGGACAGAGCAGTTGACTGGAAATCAGAAGGACGCGGGTTCGAGACCCGTCGGCGGCTTGTATCTTTTCTCGGGAGATTTTTTCAATGTAGATGAGTGTTTCAGACTAATAATTATTACTTATAATAACTATTTTAAGATGTTGGCCTTACTGGGTGCTCTACCCGTAGCCAACAGAGAAACTTTTAACTGGATTCTCTATGGCTCTGGTTAAACCCAACAAATTGTAGCTTGAATGTATTGAACGCATTTTTTTTACATTGAACGTAGAGCAGAGAATAGAAGGAATAGAGGGGATTGTCTTCGGTCATCCAGGACGTTACCGACTCCCAGCGCAGAGGTGAGAATCAGGCATTAGGTCAAATTTTCCAAAAAAAATAAGAATTTTATTTACTTTGTTTTTATTTTTTTATTTCAACAATTCCAACGCAGGTAGAATATTTCTACTACGCAATCATTAAAAAAAAATCATAGCCCGAATAATTTAGTTTTGGGATGAAAGGATTTCATCCAGGACTTCTCAGCAAAAGATTAAGGTATTACTAAAATGCTTGAAATTTCCTCAAAACGAACCCAAGTTCCTGAAAACATATATCGGTAAACATTCTCATTTTGGTTCTACAATATATAAATCGTTTATCGATTCTCGTTTATCGATTATCATTTATCGATTATCGATTATCGTTTATAGTTTATCGATTATCGTTTATTGATTATCGTTTATCGTTTATCGATTATCGTTTATCGTTTAGCGAATATCGTTTACAGATTATCGTTTATCGATTATCGTTTATCGATTATCGTTTACGATTATCGTTTATCGATTATCGATTATCGTTTATTGATTATTGTTTATCGATTATCGTTTATCGATTATCATTTATCAATTGTCGTTTATCGATTATCGTTTATCGATTACACTTTATCGATTATCGTTTATCGATTATCGATTATCGTTTATCGATTATTGATTATCGATTATCGTTTATCGATTATCGTTTATTGATTATCAATTATCGTTTATCGATTATCGTTTATCTATTATCGATTATCATTTATCAATTACCGTTTATCGATTATCGTTTATCGATTATCGTTTATCGATTATCGATTATCGTTTATCGATTATCGATTATCGCTTATCGATTATCGTTTATTGATTATATTTAATATTAGGATATTAAGGTTATTTTGAAAGTTATCACAGGGTTCTGAAATATTTTATGTTATTTGCCAATTGCTATATTGTGCGAGAATACATCAAAACTCATTTTATGCACATTGGTATTTTTCAATTATCAAAAAACATGGGCCGAGTATGCGCTGATCCAGCCAGTCATCTGTGTCCAGTCCGGGAAAGCTTTCAGGAATGTCTGATACTCTAGCGTCCTGAACTTGTCATGATCGATGTAGTTCCCAGCCAGCCCAAAATCCATCAATGGTGAAGATGAATTGGTTACCTGAAAATAATAGTAAATTAATAATAATTAAATGAAAACAATACATAATATAATATACTTAATCTTGCAGAATTGGGATATTGATGGAAATGGACCGGACTGGGGTGTTAATATTTTAAAAAAGATTTATTAAAATATTTTATATCGTTTTCTTGTTTGTCTATGTCGAGTAACTAAACTCAAAGTCTGTCAAATACTTATTACACATCCATAATTCGCAGCATTATTGAGTTCGGCTTTGTAGTTTGGGGTCCATGGGTTCAGGTTTGTCCGAGGCTTGGCGGCGGATGTGTCTGCGTTGGTGGCCGGATCGGGATGAGGGAGACCTTGTGACTCTTTTGGAACATTGCCTTACACCGCAGTGGGAGGAATGGACTCATACGTCCGTCATTCCTGGACCCACTGCCCCCAGATTCGTACCCACCCCTCATACATCCTTCCCAGAACTTCCTTTCCTTCCTTTCCTTTAAAAGATCCTCCACACAGCATCACCAAAGATGACAGAGGTAGGCCCTGAGGGAAAATATTTTTTGTGGAGCTATTGTAAAAAAAAACTCTACAACTACAGAAACGGATTGTCCACACCACTAGCATCGTAAGAATTACTTAGATCATACGAAACGCCTAGTATATTTCCATTTAGAAATCTGTATTATAAATAACCATAGCCCTTACCGCTTGGCCACAATCAAAATAAAAATCAAGATCAATCACCGTCTACAAAGAAACCCCTGAAACTTTCCATATTCCTTTCCAAAAAACCAACTCAGCCTTCTCCCAATTTTTTGTGCGAATGGCCCGAGTATATTATAAAATCCACTGTAGTGGCAAGATCCCGGACATATTTAGCTATTATGTGGTTTCCAGAACTTTACTAAATTTCTTAAACATTTTTTTATCGGAACTGTTGTAACTTAATCATTATTGTTTCTTATTGTTTTATTATTGTTTTACATACCTACTTACTGCTTTATCACAAAGAGTTGGTATTTATTCTTTGGTATTTCTTTGTAATTTGTTTATGTTAAACCTGCATGTGGTCCATGTTAATAAAATATAGAAGATGGGACGTTTGTTTAGAACAAGAATATTAGAATGTTTTCTATTTCATCCCACTGGAGCAATTATTTTGGTCTAAAAAAGGACCCCTTTTATTTTTCTTCGATTGATAGCTGTCCAAAATTAGACCACATTTTCCTACCATTCGTAAAACATTTACTGTAATTATTTAAAACATTTCCATGGCCAGCCATTTATAAAACGAAGCCATAGACGTCGAAAATTTGAACTTGGTAGACTATTTAAAAACTATGTTAAAAATATATTTTTTAAATATTTTTTTCCAGCTGAATTTTTTGATCAGCTGTTTACGGTTAAAATTTCCTTAATTTTTCCATAGTTACGCCATGATTAAAATTCATTTTTCCATAGAATTTTAATTAATGCACTTTTCATTATCAAGTATACCACAGACAACGTACAGAAATCGAAAATATTCTAGGTTGACTCGAATGAGTACTCCTCTAAGATTATAAACCTTACGATTTTTTTTATAATACATAATTTTACGATTTTTTTTATAATAATACATATATCCTATTAATATTATAAAGGTGAAAGTTTGTAAGGATGTATGTTTGTTACTCTTTCACAAAAAACTACTAAATGGATTTTAAAAATTCTTTCACTAATAGAAAGCTACATCATTTGCGATTATTGTAGTGATAGGGTCGAGTATCAATTTAGTGGGCTCAGAAACAAAATACAAGTATCTCGGTACGATATTTTATTTAACAAGTTACACAGAATATCAGTTAATGTTTTTTTTACAGTCTCACATGACGCTTCTGAAAAAAAAACTTCTATGGTGACTCGATCTCGACCTGGTGATTTCGAGTTGCATGTGCACTGTAAGGGGGTGCAATACACCGCTAGTGCCGGAGGATGCACACCACCGCTCGCTAGAGGTGGTGCTGCGCATGGCCCGCGAGCCGTCGCTCCAAATCCCACGCCGCGCACGGTCCGCTCCTATCACAGCGCTGACTATGTGCAGATTAATAGCGCCTTAGCAGCCGTTGACTGGACAACGACTCTTAACAGCAGTAATGTAGACTCAGTCACGGCGCGCTTCTATTCAGAATTAAATAAGGTAATTGTCATGCATGTACCATCTAGAACAGTTAACATAGATTCCCGGTACCCCCCATGGTACAGCGCTGTCTTAAAAAAAGTAATTAAAGATAAACTTAAATTCCACAAAAAATATAAAATTTATAACCGCATCTCTGACTATCAAACTTTCTCTCTTCTCCGAGAACGACAAAAGCGTATGGAGAAGGTGTGCTATGATAATTTCATTAATATGGCCGAAATTAATATCAATACCGATCGCAAACACTTCTGGACCTTTGTTAAATCTAAGCAAAGAAGCTCTGAACTACCTAACAATATGTTTCTTAACTCCCAGCGTGCATCGGGTGGGGAAGCTATAAGTAACTTATTCAACATACATTTTCAATCCACCTTTGACTCCCCCGCCCCGTCCACCTCGTCTACCAATCGAATATATAATCCAAACACCTCAGTACTAAATCTTAATAATGTTTATATAGATACTGAATTAGTTTGTAAATATCTCAAATCATTAGATCCTACCAAAGGCAGTGGGCCTGATGGTATACACCCGGTATTTTTAAAGAATTGCGCTAATGTTTTATGTTATCCGCTAAGTCTAATATTCAAAACTTCTTTGTCTTCTGGTATTTTTCCACTAGAATGGAAAAGTTCATATATTTTGCCTATATTCAAAAAAGGGACAAACACAACATAGAAAATTACAGACCAATCTCTAAATTAAATGTAATGGGTAAACTTTTTGAAAAGATTGTTTTCGATATCATTTTTCCTTGTATACGACCACACATCATTTCGAATCAACACGGCTTCGTGAACAGAAAATCAACAGAAACTAATCTATTCGAATTTGTTGACACAGTCCTTGTTGCCATGGATAACGGTTTTCGAGTCGATGTAGTCTACACAGACTATTCCAAAGCCTTTGATAAAATTCCACACAGCATTTTAATTGAGAAAGTCGAAGCAATGGGTATACACGGTGACCTCCTTCGTTGGTTAGCCGATTCTCGACAATCGTACGCAAGCTGTAACTGTACTGGGGTTCTGCTCTAGCTTTGTCCCCGTAACCTCAGGAGTTCCCCAAGGATCTCACCTTGGCCCCCTTTTATTCAACATTTTTATGAACGATGTTAACAAAACCATTCGTAATTCTCAGCTGTTCCTATATGCGGATGACAAAAAGATTGTCAAAATCATTAAATCTGAGATGGATTGTATGGAGCTCCAGGATGACCTGAACTCCCTGGTCAATGTGTATTGTTTAGAAAACCGCCTTCTTTTGAATGCAGATAAATGTTCCGTCATATCTTATTCTCGAAAGAAAAACACTATACTATATCCGTACATAATTAAAAACAATCTATTAAATAGGGTAAATGAAATTAGAGATCTTGGAGTTCTATTAGACAGTAAGCTTCTTTTTCAATATCATATTTGAAGAATTTGTATAAAAAATTGTAATAGGTGGCACGCGAGCAGTTTAAAGATTGAATGTACCGGGAAAGAATGTGTGGAATGCGAGAGAGTGGAGGGGGTGTGGGGAGGGCGGTGGGGGAGGGGAGGGGGATGGAGTGGAGGGGGTTAGGGGGGGGGCGAGAGGGGGAGGTAAGGAAGGGGGAGGGGTGGAGGAGGGTGGGCGGAGGTGGAGGGGGAGGGGTAGGTGGTGGAGGTGGGTTGTAGGGGGGGTAATGGGAGAAGTGGAGTGGGGCGAGGGAAGGTGGAGGGAAGAGGGGTAGGGGTGGGGGGAGTGGTGTTGGAGGGTGTGTGGAGGGGGTGGGGGAGGGGGGTTGATGAGGGGAGTGGAGGCGTAGTGGGAATCCCCTAATACCATGCAAGCGAAGCCGCGGGAAAAAGCTTGTATTTATTTATTTATTTTTTTTTTTTTTTTTTTTTTTTTTAATCCTACAAATATGAGATAAACGGTAAAATACAGGTTAATTCATTGGATATGTAGCACTAAAATATTTTTTTATGTCTCTATGTTAAAATTGGGAAGTATGATTTTATTAATGTTGATGAATAATTTAAAAAATGAATTTCTGGGAAATCTTGAGCAATCGAGGCAAATTTATTAATTTCGCGTGGTCGCTCCAGTGATTTCACTATATAAGTCCGCCTCGTATAGTACAGGAGAGTTGGCGAATGTCGTATTGGGTCTAAATAGCCTGTCGACTAAGTCGGAAGTCGCTTGATCACAGGGAAGATGGCAGAATGGGAATATATTCCACGACCACAAAATTCGTTATCACAAAATCAGAAGCGTTAAGTCCAGTTTGCACGGTGACCGTAAATGGACTGGAGCAGTTTTGTAAAAACCTGTATTTACATTTTCCGGAAAAGTGAGAGAACCCTGGTAAATGAGTCGTTTTCCAATTAAGGGTTGAGTTACTTATTATTGGACGAGAAAAATACAAGTCACCTTGAAGTGAATAGACAGGGAGTAATCTTGGGTGATGTCTGTCCTCACGATGTGTAGGAAGTAGGTCGGGCGGCCCTTCCACATGGCCGAGGCCACGGGGGGCGTGGGCAGGCTCCAGCCATCCACCGTCACGCCGGCACGGGGCGCCAAGGTGATGGTCATTCTGGTTGGTCCTAAACACACACTAATTACTTCTTGTAGCCAAACTCAGAGGTCGTGGCTTCAAGAGATATTCAAAAAACATATATTGGAAAAACAAACGGAAAATAAAATAATATTTTGGTGTAAAAGAATTTTTTTAAAGTTAATCTCCGTTAAATAGAGCGACTCAACTCCTTAACGATTATGCATTGAACATCGACATCTTCAATGTCACCAATCGAGAGTTCAGCGGCTATCATTTGACATTCGTCACAACACAACATAAGTAAACTGCCCCCTTACACTTTTTTTAAATTTTGTTATCTTCTCCATAATATTTTAGTGTTTAACTGTTTTGTGGAGAATCTGAATAAATAAATAAATTTGAATACAGAATTTTTATTTGCCGGGCGGAAGTCTAACACGGAACCTGTTGAAATCAATAACCATCATGGCCAAAGATACTGAATATATCTTTGATCATTGCCTTCTGTGGCGTGATATGTGTAATAGCTGGTTCGGCACTTTTTTTTTAGTTTATTTAGGAAACAAACAGTTATACATATTTTAATAAGAAAGTAACATATTACATGATTGCATTAACCAGCGAAGTTTCCGCTACAATTTATAATATATAAACATGGATTAAAACATTAAAAAAAACATAAAGTGGTAGAAAAAAAAGAAAAATATATATATATACAACAGAAATGAAAGAAAAAAATACACACACAAATTAAAGCATATAGGATATATAAATCATCCAAATATTATTATTATAATAAAAAGAAGGAAAACCAACATAATGAGAATGAAAAAAATAACATGCAGCAGGGGTGGAGAGTTCGTAATTAACAATTTGTTTTAATTTTTTCTATTATGGATTTAATAAATTGGCCTGAGGACAAATGGAAAATATCAGCGTCGTAAAAGATATCATTGTATTTTGTGCACGTCCTTCGGAGAAATGAATGTTGTGTGTAGTTTGTTTTTGAGTGTGGGATGTGGAATAGTTGGTTTGACCTTGTGTTTCTTATTGGACAGTGGAAATTAATGTGTTCTAGAAGATAGTTGTTGTCAACAACGTTGTTAATGATTTTGAATAAAAATTTTTGGTCGGATATATTTCTTCTATCTTCTAAAGTTGATAAATTATGGAATGTTAATGAGTCTTTTAGGTTTTCTGAAGTTCGAAAGTATTTAAAGTCTAGGTGTTTCAATATCTTTTTTTGAATTCTTTCTAACCTTTCAATATTTACTTTGTATTGGGGATTCCATATGACTGATCCGAATTCTAATATTGAGCGAACAAAAGAGACGTACAGTATTTTGATTACGTGTGGAGACCTAAATGGTTTGGTCACTCTTATGATGAATCCTAGAAGTTTGTACGCCCTGTCACAGATGGAATTTATATGTGTTCGGAAAGACATTCCGGAGTCCATTATTATTCCTAAGTCCCTCACTTCACAACATCTTTTTATCTCTACGTCATTGATTTTGTACGGGAATATTAGGGGGTTTATGCTTTTGGTGAATGATATTGTGTTAAACTTTTCCAGATTAAGGAACTTAGCTGGACCCCTGGTATTTGTTTTAGGAACTGATCACCATGGCCGATTTCTAGTGACCGACCGAAGGTTCGGTTTCGGTTTCGGCAAGTTTCGGCAAACAAATCGAGTTTCGGTATCAGTTTCGGTTTCAGCAGAAAATCTGCCGAACCTTCGGCCGCACCGAAACTCTGCGTTCGTGAATTATCGCGCGTCGTTCGGCTGACTTCGGGTGAATTCGTGGCTCGTATGTCACCCGCCATCATCAGCTGAGTTCACATCATCCGGTTAAAATACTGCATCAGCCGGTTAAAATACTCAATTATTAAGGTCCTTCCTGGAGTTCGGATTTTGCATTCGTAGTGTGTGGTCGTGTTGCCCGCAGTGCTCGTGTATCTACCTTCCTGTCTGCGTTCAGATAAGAATTTATTGTCACATTTATTTTTTCTTTATAATTTGTTTTGTAATATAACGGTAATCCGTGTACAGTCAATCGAATAGATTGACTATTATTATTTTATTTTTTCATTAATATTTATATTTTTTTTCTTCCTTCTTCTTCTTTCTTTTCCTTTTTTTTCTTTCTTCTTCCTCCATTTTTTAAAACTAATTGTTTTCATACTTCTACAACGATCCCTTCCCGAAAACGTAGACCTTCGCTGTCTCCCGATATTCCTACCAAAATTAAACCTATTTCAACAAATAATCAAACCCCAATCACTCAGGAAAGTAGTAAGGATCCCAATATACCTGAATCTAAAATTACTAATTTAAATTATTCTCTCTCCTCTTTGCCACCGTATATTTTCAATGTTCAGAGAACGGAACAGGGGAAGATTATTCATCCCCTAGATTTTGGCAAATTCATTTTCAGCTCCAAAAGCAAAAACCTTGGTGTAGTAAATGGATCTATTAAGCCGGAAAGTCGCTACAAATTATCAGTTCAATTTAAGTCCGCCTTCTATGCAAACGAGTTTGTTGAAAAAGTTGATTCTCTTTCTGACCATAAATATAAATATATATATATATTTTTTTTTACTTTATGAGTAAAACCTCAAATTGTAATATTTAAATAAATGAAGACAATGTAAGCGAAACTCAATCGAAAATCTGGAAACAGAAAAATCAGAAAAACATATTGACACCTCTGGGACTCGATATATGGGTTCGAGTCCCAGAGGTGTCAATATGTTTTTCTGATTTTTCTGTTTCCAGATTTTCGATTGAGTTTCGCTTACATTGTCTTCATTTATTTTTTTATAAATATAAATCTTTTATTCCTACGTACAATCTTACAAGGATGGGCCGTGTTAAGGGGATTCCTTGTGACCTCTCAGAAATAGAAATTGTGGATGCTTTAAATGATTCACCAGTTACACCGAAAATATTAATATTAAAAGTTCGTCGTCTGAATTTTAAGGATACATCTAGGACATCCACAATTTGGAAACCGTCACAGTCAGTAGTCATAACGTTCGAGGGCCAAACTTTGCCATCACGGGTGTTTATGTACTACAACTCACTTCCGGTTGAAGTTTATAAATTTCTAACCATCCAGTGTTTCAATTGTTGCCGGTTTGGTCACTCTAAACCCGTATGCCGTTCCGCTGCCCGCTGTCTCCATTGGGGAGAAGATCATCCTTTCGACCAATGCCAAAATTCATCTAATGATCCAACATGCATTAATTGTAAAGGCAATCACACTGCTGTTAGTTTGGCCTGTCCAGAATTGACTAGATAAAAGAATATTAAACATGGCTTCAGACAATATTTCTTACTTCCAGGCATCAAAATTATTCTCACCCGCAAAAAATCTTTTGCAGAGACTACATCCTCCTCATCTCCCTTTCATTTCACTCCCTATAAACCACCTACATCATCTTCTCACAAAGAAACGATTTTCAAACCATTAAAACCAAAACCAATTTATTCCTTTTATTGACAAAAAGCAACACAATGAACTTTTGTTTAACCCTAATGGGAATAATAAATCTCAGGCCCCCAACGGGAGTGCTTTAAAAATTATTCTTCTTCCACCATTTTTCCTAAAGTAATGAATGAAAATTCTTCTTTTATTCAGACTTTAATAACCCTATTAATTTCTACTCTTTCAAATAACAACAATGTACCGTCCAACGCTGCCGACTATGTTAAATCTTTACTCTCTTGTCTTCCCAATGTCTCCGAAAATGAAACAGAACAGAATTCTCCAGTGGAATAGTAGAAGTCTGTTTGCTAACAAATGTGAACTAGTACAATTACTGGATGAACATGACATATATCAGTTGCCGCCATTTCCAAAACAAGGTAAAACCCGCGTATCAATTTAAGATTCCTGGATATCATTGTCTTAGACATGATAGACTGGATGGTAAAGGTGGCACGGCTCTTATTATTCATGATTCTATCCCTTTTAAACAAATCATTTTTCATACTCTCTCCGACAACTTTCAGATAGTAGCAGCTGTTGTATCTGACATTACAATTTTATCAATAAATATACCTCCTTCTACTATATTTGTTGAAAACGAATGGTCTTCGTTTATATCTCAGATTCGTCCCCCGTATATGCTACTAGGTGACTTTAATGCTCATTCTCCCTCTTGGAGTAGCGATTTAACAAACCACTCTGGCCGTAATTTGTTAAATTTTATTGATAGCCATAATCTGTGTGTTTTAAATGATGGATCCCCAACTCGATTCACCTCCCCTCATTAAAGGAAAGGTGCTGTTGATTTGTCGCTTTGTTCATCTTCGGTGATACCTAAATGTTTTAATAGTCCGACACTTCTGACATTTGACACCAATTGTGATGAACCCTACCTAATTGATTTATTTTTCTAAGCTTCTACCTCGTAGTTCAAATCTCGTAGCTACGTTCATAATTCTACCCTTATGTCCTACTGATCGCACCACTAGGTATGATGGCCTGACTTAATCCTCTTTCTGGTTTGTTTCTACCTCAGGCTCGTGATTTTCAAACCCCTATAGTTTTATAATCTAGCTAATCCTACCCTATTTTCTCAAATCCCTGTGATTTTCTCACAGTAATCAAGATTTAAGATTTTTGTTCACATTTTTTTTTTTTTTTTATTTTTTTTTTTATTGGCAATGTTTATTAAAAATATATATGAAGTTACAACAGTTATATAGTTACATAAGGTTAACAAAAAAATAAAAAAATTGCATTTCCTCACTATGACGACCTCCGTAGTACAGTGGGTAAGACTCTTGACTCACAATCCGGAGGTCGCGGGTTCAAACTCGGCATGCGCAAATGAATTTTATTTGATTAATTTATTTTATTTCGCAATTAATTCATTTAAAAATAATATATAGTATATTTGCGGCATATTCCAGAGTGGAAGATACTATCAGTATCGCCCTGGTGTAAGACCACCATTCAGAATTGAAACGTTGCTTGAAAATGGCTTAAGCCGTGTTTAGTGACCAGATCTGAATAGCCAGGTACTTCCCAACCTTCCTCTTCCCCACCTCCTTCCCCTCGCCAATACCTTCAGCCTCACAACATACCCCAATTGGGGATGCCATAGTCTCACTGGCTCCAGACGGGAGCAGTTGAGATTCTTGTGCGGTATTCACTGTAAAAAAAAAATAAAATAAAGAGACAATGCTCTTGTGTTTGGTGAGGGAGTTCTAGCTCAATTAGTAAATTAATGATCGTGTAAGTTAGTAATAACGGCTATTGTAAATAATAAGTAGGTTAAAAAATCTTGTATAAATTTAAAAATAAAAATCCTGAAGAGTTTAAAAAATCATAATATAAATTAAAAAATCATTATAAATGGAAGAATCATGTAAGTTAGTAACAAAAATTATTGTAATAAGTAAGTAAAGGATACGTAAGAAAGAACGCAAGATTTATACAATAGTAGACTCAGAGATTTAGAAACTAAGAAATGAAAGACAAAAAGGAATAAATGATTTACAAAGTAAACATATTTGGGACTTTTATAGCAGTTTAAGGTAATTTTTTAACTTGGGCTTAAATTCCTGCATATTTTCGATGGTTTTTAATTTTAATGGGAGGTTGTTATAATAGATTATGCCCAGATAAAGATAGGAATTTTGAATGTGCTTAGTATTAAATTTAGGAATTTTAATAGTTTTCTGGTATCTTGCTGATGTATTGAATTGGAAGTTACGAGTATTTAACTGTATTTCTTTGTAAATTTGAAGTATTGAATATTTTTTATAGATTTTGTCTATTATAGGCACATTGAATATTGAAAAAAGAATTTCACTAGGAAATTTAGACGGTTTTTTCAAGATTACCTTAATTATCAACCTTTGAACAATTTTGAGGGGATTTAAAATATTTTCATATGTTCCTCCCCAGCCAATAATACCGTATTGCAATATAGATTGAACAGTTGCATAGTACACTATTTTTACATTTTCTAAGCTAAGAATATTTCTAAGTCTAATTATTTCTATATGCTTCGTTGTGTACTTTTTTGTTTTAGAATTTACATCTGTTTGCATACTTAATATGCACACATATGTAGAGAAGATAATGTATTACGTATGGTAACCCCTAGATTCTTTTAGAGAAAGTGTGAGAATTTTCCGATCTAGAGCTACCTAGATGACCTAGTTTCAACTAAGGTATTCCTTGCTTGACCTTGTTTTGAAAGATATAGGTATTTCGGTTACGAATCAAACTGATATCTTATGTCGCCAATCCTAATACGCGCTTAAATAAACAATTCACCCACCTAACTAAAACAAGTACTTGTATGACCTAATTTTTTAAGTAGGTATTTTTTTGTTTGACCTAATTTTTAAGTAGGTATTTTTTGTTTGACCTAATTTTGAGACGCATGGATAGTCCCGCACACAAAATATAGAATAAAGAGCTTCCACGATAGTCATTCATTACGATCTACGTGCCTCGACTCGTTTTATATTACCTAACTGAAGAAAATACCTCCATATGTGGCCTAATTCTTAAGTAGGTATTTCCTGTTTGACCTACTTTCATGCTGTGGGAATTATTATCCTGCGTGGAAAAATAACATTTTTTTTTATTAGTAACAGTGTGTTTTAGTAGAATTGTTAGACTTCAAAGGTTCGATTGATTTATTGATGATATACGCCCGTCCATTTCTTTCTTGTCTCTGAAAATAATTAATAATTGGCTTAATCTTACCAGCCTCGATCGATTACAATTTTTCCAGTCGGGAATTTTATAACTTCGACATTGTGATCAAGGCTTCCCTTTTTCCGTTTCCGTGCTAATGGATGCCTTTTTGAGAAACGACCCTCCCTAAACTCTTCAAATATCTGTCTTTTATAAGATTCACTTCGGTATTACTCTTAGTTTTTCAACCTCGTATTAACTATTTTTTTTATTTCATTCGCATACGAGAAATGATTTATCAAATTGCAAATCAGATTTTTTAATTTTTAAAATCCGGAATTAGGAGAATTATTATTTATTCTGAATATTTTAATATCACTTTAGAATTAATAACCGTAGATACGTACGTTTTCTAAGTGTTCGAGTTATTATCACTATTGTTTATTGTAATTAGTTATTTAAATCACAATGAAATTTTGACGCATCTTATTATATAGACACTGTCGTAAAAACATGACTGGAGCAATTTTTTTCATTTTTTTTATGTCATTTAAATTATCGATCGCTTCTGACTCACACAATGTTTTCATTTTTGCCTCATCTGTTTTTAAATTATAATATTATCATTATAATCTCTAATGATCTTTAAAAGTTACTTAGAGTCCTTTTATATTCATTTCGTATAAAAAATCACTTTCAAATATTTTCCAGTTTACATGATCTAATAGCAATTCGTTTTTGTTATTTATTTCAGCGATGTTATGTAATTTAAAGTAAAATTGAAATCACCTTTATTTAATTTTTTAAAAAATGCGTGATGTGTTTTTTTTATCCGGTACACTGTATTTTGTTAAATATTAGAAAACCAATAACTACATGTTGTAAGAGAAAACCCCAAATATTATTAAATTCTAATTTACTGGCTTTAAAACTTTCATTATAAAATACCCAAACTTTCACGAAGTATTATTTTAGGCACTTTTCCGGACTCTGTTGGTCGACTTTGAAAATTTTATTCGTCAATTTTAAAAGGAAAATAAAACACTGAATTTACTACTTTGCAAATAGTTGTAGAAATTTCAACTTTACTAGAAGAGTCTTCCACGACGACTCCTATAACCGCGCACTTTTACGTTTGTTCTTGGACCCCGGACTGTATCCCATCTGCCAACGGACTCCCCTCCCTTTCTAAAACATGGCGTTTTAAAAGACTTCTTGGAGCTTTCTCTTTGTAGGAAAATGACTTCTGATAACCCAGACTTTCATATAAAACCGTCCCAAATTCGGATATTCCGTATATGACCTTTTGTTAAATCAACCAAGCCACCTCCTTAATCTCTGATGATCTCTTATCTCATGTCTTAGATCCAAACTAGTCTAGTATCTCCTTCTCGTAGAAAATCACATAAATTTTTCTCATTGACATGTATTTATATTAAAATTTTACGTACTTTGGTCATTTAGATTTTAGAAATGTATTATAAGTTTGTACAGCGCCCTTGAGGTGATTTTTCACAAAAACGGCGCTATATAAATCATTCAAATATTATTATTATTATTATTTTAAGTCATTGTTAATGCCCACACCATAAAAAGTCATGGTTTTTTTCTAAAGTAAATACTCGTATTCCGCTTGTGTAATTTTGTTTAGATCGTTTCGTATTAATCACCCTTCTAATTGCTTGAAATCGTGTTCTATAAATTTATTTATATAATATCACTAGCTGACCCGGCCACGCGTTGCTGTGGCTAATAAAACACTTTGTAAAATCCAACCTTTGTAACCACCGCCGTCTTTGAGTTCATCGCGAAGAAAGCATGTGCGGTTTGCACGTGAGGTACTCGTAGCTCGTCGCCTATTTGATTGACTTTGACGATCTATGTCAGCTCGTTTTTTCCTTGGCATATTAACAGTAAATAAAGTTCTCACGCACTGACAAACTGATGATAGAAGATTTTAAATGGTAACATAATGACAGGTAGCGTTTGACAGCGACTGAAATATGACAATCGGAATTCTTTTTTTTTTAAATTCCAATTCTAGATTACGTTGTGCTTTTGAAAGTAGGTAGAACAGTAGAACTGTTTATATGAGAAAATGAAATTTTTGTTTTTACTATCTTTCTCACAATTTTTTCATATTATCTCACCGATTAAACCTTTTTTGGACTACGACAAACATTTCAAAACCAAAATCACCTAAATCGGCCCAGCCGCTCTCGAGTTTTAGCGAGACAAACGAACAGCAATTGATAAGAATAATAAAATAAGAAGATATAATATGTATAGTAAGCTATCCGTAAAAGATAGATATCCCACCATTAATTGTTTTGTTATATCCCAAAAGGATTAGGCAGCGTTTTCGATGAAAGCTACCAGGCGGCTGGACTTTTTTCCGACACTTCTAACAATTATCGTTATGTTTCAACCAATTAACATAAATCCTTGACAAATTACATACCTAAATCTTCCTCACGAAACACTCTATCTATTTGTGAAAACCGCATGGAAATCTGTTCAGTAGTTTTCGAGTTTATCGCGACCAGACAGACAGACAGACAGACAGACAGACAGACAGACAGATGGCGCGGGGGATTTTACTTTATAATATGTAGAGATGTCAACAAAGTGATAGCCAATCTTTTTTTCTTGTCCAACGATTAGCAATTCCTTCGACAATACACGCATATTTTCCAGTATCAGTCTACGTTAAGCACTTTTCCTGTGATTTGATTTAATTGTTGAGTGACCAAAATGTACCGTGGCCTTAGATATGCAATATTCTCAATCTCCTGTTTATTGTGAATGGTGTTGTCAGATCAGAGTAATCTTTATACCGCTGCCATTAAAGTTAATTTAAGTAGCTCTAATTAGTTTTCTTTTGAGATATCTGGTTCTAATAACTTCGTTCCACCGCTCCATTTCCATATCAATAAGTTTTTCCACTTTTCCAGGCTATCATCTTCAGTGTAATTACAATGAAGATGATAGCCTGGAAGTGTAATTACACAGTGGAAATTTCCCGCGATTTTACCCGTTTTTGTGATCACTCCAGGTCGGTTTTGATTTAATCATCCCCTGGGACCATCCATATTACGTTTTCCGTGCCCTTATTGATGATTTATCATTTATTTATTTTCAACATTCCCGTCTAAGATTTTTTCCGTTTCCATTTGAAATCTTAGGCGCCTAAAATCTCCAGTTCTCGATCGCGCCTTATGTAAACACGACCCGGGGTCAATAATCTTCCAATTCTTTGTGTCCAGCTCTGTTTACAGTTCCGTTCGTTCAATTTTCATTCCTGTGACAAAGAACTCAAGGTCGCTCAAAATGATCGCACGATGATGACAAAATGATACACGCCTCTAACTTCTCTGATTGGTTCAGATTATTTTTAATCGCCTTACTCAATCCCTTATTGGTAGAATTTAAACTTTCTTTGTTCTCGAGATAACTATGATATGGGGCTTCTCTCGCTCAAGTCTTTATGCAGATTTCTGTAATAGTTTCCAACTGCTCGTACAGGTGTTGCCGAATGTACCGATTTCTCCACATAATATTAAGGGGAAAAAAAATTCCTTGTGGGCTTCTCGTAGGTTGAAGTTTAGCATTCATCACAATTTTCTTGGAACATTCTTAAAGACCCCCTTTCTAGTGACCATTTTCCAATTATAATTCTCTTCCACCATCTAAACACTTCGCATTTCTGTAATGTAAGCAATAATTTTAAATTTAAAAGGAAAGACGCTAATTGGAGAACTAGACTCCCTTGTTCACTCGAAAAAATCTTCCTTTGAAAACATCAGAATACAGTGTGAATTATTCCCTAGTATGGTAATAAGTGCAGCAGAAAAATCCATTCCAAAGCGTAATGTTAACATTAAAATAAAATATTCGACTCCGTGGTAGGATGAAGAATGCACTCGTTCCGTTAACTTAAGAAAAGAAGCAATTTCTATTTTCCGGAAATGTATGTCTATTGAAAATTACTTATCAGTGAAACGCGCCCAGGCAGAAACTAAACGTATTTTGAAACAAAAAAAGCGGTCTGGATGGCGAAAATTCTCTAAAAGTTTGTCTCCTGAATCGTCACAGTCTTCTTTGTGGACTTATTTTAAAAAATTCGGTTCGTCATACGCTCCTCAGCGTATCAAACATATTCCAGAAGAAATTATTACAGGTTTTGCTGATAAGATAGCCCCTCCAACAGTTGCCAGATTTTATGAAATGCCTTCTTTTATTTCGTATCTATCACATTCTAACTGGTTAGATTCTCCTTTCTCAGTTAGTGAATTAAAACGAGTAACTAATTCCTTTTCAGACTCTTCTCCAGGTCCTGATGGAATATTATATTGCTTTATTAAAGCTTTTTCTGATATGTCATTGTAATATTTCTTATCCTTAATTAATAACATGTTTGAAACAGGTTTTATTCCGGATATCTGGAAAGTTAAAAAAATCCTCCCTGTTTTAAAACCAAGAAAAAATCCATCTGAAGTCTCATCCTGTCGTCCTATTGCTCTTTCGTCGTGTTTAATGAAAGTGGCGGAGCATTTGATAAAGAACAGGGTAGAATGGTTTGTTGAAAATCACAATATTATCACTCCAAATCAGTATGGCTTCCGGAAAAAGAAATCTACTATGGATAATTTAAGTGTGTTTACTACAGACATCCGTATTTTTCAATCTCTTAATTCTTGCACATTGGCCACATTTCTTGATCTTTCGTCAGCTTACGATGATGTATTAATTAGTATTTTGAATGAAAAATTAATAAAAATAAAAATCCCCATAAAATTAGTTCAATTTATCATCAATTTGCTAACAGACAGATCCATTATTATCCACTCGCCCTCAAAAACGTTGAAACGCAAACTATGGAAAGGATTACCTCAGGGGTCTGTTATCAGTCCATTATTATTTAGTATTTATATATAAGTGATTTAGACATTGCTATCCCTTCAATTATCAAGCGACTCTATTTTGCAGACGATTTTCTTATATGTATATTTATCGCACAAAAAATTTTCCCTTGCTGCAAAGGAATTAAATTTGGCTTTGCATAACATTAAATTGTGGTTGTTGTCGAATGAAATGAATTTAGCTACATCTAAAACTAAGGTAGTAATTTTTACTCGCAAAAGAAAATTGCCCCCCTTTTCTGTCTCCTTTGATAATGTCTCTCTCCCAAATCGTTAAGCAAATAAAATTTCTTGGTCTACTTTTACATAAGCTTTCCTGGCTCCCGCAAATTCAGAATATTTCTGTGACGTGTGAAAAGGGCCTTAATATGATGCGAGCTGTTTCCAGAGTATGGTGGGGATCTCATCCTACTACTCTTAAATTAATGTATAATTCCCTAGTTCGAAGCCACTTGGATTATGGTACATTTCTTTTTGACCCACTTCCTAAATATTTGGATAAAAAACTTGAAAGAATTCAATCCAAAGCGCTTAGATTGATTATTGGAGCGATGAAATCTTCTCCAATTAATTCCCTCCAGGTAGAATGTGTAGATCCTCCTTTATTTTTGAGAAGACAATTCCTTGCTGATAAATATATTTTCAAATCTTTATCTTTATCTGGTCATCCTTTACGACAAAGTCTCGTTCATTTGTATAATAATTTAAATGACAACAATAGATTGACAGATAAAAATCGATTCCCTCTCCTAGTAAAAAGTTTTCTTTCATACAGATCTCTGTCTTCTTCCCTCCAAAATCTACAAGAAGACCCAATCCTATCCATTTTCAGTATCCCATTTGACCCTATCAATTCGGCCCCTTAGAGTCAAAGAAACGTATCTCAATTTTTATCGATTTTGAGTTACGGATGGTACTAGTCACAAAATAACACATTACGTTAAGTGACAAAGACACGTATCTATAAGTTCACCGGATAAAAATATACATCGATACGTATCTGCAGAAAATCATTTGTTGTTAATGTCAGTAGAGTGTATCATTACTTGCGTTTTTTAAACTTGAATAAAAAGATATTTACTTGCGAGTCAAAGAAACGCATCTTTAGTTACGTTCGATTCACCCGCATAGTACTCCAGTCAAAATAGACCAAAAAAGGTGCTGACTTCACATTAATTCTTAACAAGCTGAATTTTTGTATAAGTCTTGAATACGTCATTACGAATGCTATGTCAAAAGTCCCCATCGATCCCGCTCTGGCAAGGTTTTTTTTTCGAGGTCAAATGTCACATTTTTTGTTTTTTGCGTATATCTCTGAAACGGTAAGAGCTATCGAAAAAATATTAAGGAAAAGTTTGTAGATCGTAAAATTCTCTACAAAAATGATTTCAATACTTTTTCTCTACGAAACACCGTTCTCGTTTTATCGCGATTTCAAACCTAGAAAATACGAATATGCACGTATGTGGCCAGTATACATCATCGGGTCATCCATTTGAAGAAAAAATATTGGAATATTAGTTTTTGTGACTCATACGTGGAAAATACACGATTCTGGGTAAATCAACGTCCATCCCTAATTCATTAGTCGGTTGGCCTTGAGTAATGTCTGCCTATTACTGCCGGCGCACACCTGCATTTTTGGGATTTTCAATAGGAACCGGCGTAAACCTGCATTTTTCGGATTTTATGTCTTCAGTATGTTCGTAGACACTTCGGTCTCAACGTTACCATAGTATTTGATGGTTATACTGATTACATGGAAAATATCAAAGCTGCAGAACAACGTCGTCGAGCTACAAAAACATCTTCATCGTCTGATATAGTTTTTGATCGATCAATGACTGTTCCAACAAACTACAACAATTTCTCGCTAATGTTCACAATAAAACTCGCTTGATTTCGATGTTGTATGAAGAATTCGCAGCTGCCAAAATTCTTGTGAAACAAGCTAATAATGATGCTGATGTCCTCATTATTGAAACCGCAATAGATCAATTCAGTAGCAACAATATAACTATCGTTGTTGGAGAAGATGTAGATTTATTAATAATACTGACTGCACGAACTCCAAGTGATAAGATCATTTACTTTTTAAAACCTGGGAAAGCTCAAATTCAAACAAAAATATATTAGTCACAAAGTTTAACTGCATATCCAAAATGTCGAGCTGATATTTTATTCCTACATGCAATAATTGGCTGCGATACGACATCAGCAATTTTCAAAAGGGGAAAAACTGCAGTATTTAAATTGTTTGAAAAACGTAATGATTTGATAGATAACGCAGAAGTATTTAAAAACATCAACTCTTCAGTAGACGTCATCCTCACTTACGGAATTCGCTTTCTCCTTGCTTTATATGGAGCTCCGAAAAAAATGGAATCGATAGACAAGTATAGATTTTTGAATTTCGTGAAAAATACAAGGAACAATAAAAGAGTGCAGTTATCTTGTCTCCCTCCAACATCTGCTTCTGCTTATCAACACGTGTTTCGTGTATTCTACCAAGTGCAAGTGTGGCTGGGCAATCAACTGAATCCTGAAGACTGGGGCTGGAAATTGATGAATAATAGTTTGGAGCCAACCGTACTTTACTTCCACCTGCTCCAGAGAAACTGCTGAATACAATTTTTTGTAATTGCAAAAAAGGCTGTACGAACAATTGTGGATGCAGAAAGTTGGATTGTTTAACTGTACCAACTGTCAAGGCCACCCTTGCACTAATGCTGAACCAAATGCAACAGATGAAGATTATTTCGAAAACGATGAGGATCTAACTGTTATATATATGATTTAAAGGGGGGGCTCTGCTCCCGGTTATGACAACATAGATGTAAACATATTAAAAACAATGAAACAATATCTAATTTGCCCATTAACTCATATAATAAATACAAGCCTTATAAAAGGTGTATTTCCAAATAATTACAAAAGAACAATAATAACACCGATATATAAAGCAGACTGCCCAAAAGACCCACAAAATTACCGCCCTATATCCCTTTTATCTAATATATCAAAAATATTCGAAAAAATTGTAAAAAACCAAATCTGGGCCTTCTTAGAACAACATCACATTATAAATTCTAAACAGTATGGTTTCAAAAAAAACACCAGCACCCATGATGCCATTGCGAAAATAACAAACTATATATATACCGCCCTAGACTCAAATGAAAAATGCATTGGAATATTTATTGACCTTAAAAAGCATTTGATAGTATATCTCATACTAACTTAATAAAAAAAATCAAATCAATTGGAATAAATGGACTGGTGCTATCCTGGATTATAAGCTTTTTGGAAAATAGACCACAACAAGTAAAATTATTAAATGAACTAAGTGATTCCGAAAGTAGTAACTTCTCAATACCACAAGGCACAGTTCTAGGACCACTTTTGTTCATATTATATGTAAATGATATATTTGAAGTTGCTAAATACGGGGAAATTATCTCATATGCAGATGACACAGTGCTTCTTCTAAAAGCAAACACATGGTTAGAACTGAATGAAAAGGCTAACATAGACATGAATGAATTAAAAACATGGTTTGACAATAACCTACTAAAATTAAACTCTAAAAAAACACATTACATACCATTTTTCATAAAAAAACCAAACACGCCGTATGAAATAAACATAAGGATCCATTCTGCACCACACACTCAACAACACCACTGTAACTTATTGTGTACTTATATTGAAATGAAAACTTCAACCAAATATCTAGGAATCACTATTGACCAATGTCTAAAATGGATACCGCATATAACCATTCTTAAAAACAGAGTAAGAAAATTGACATATATTTTTAGCTGTTTGAGACACATTCTAAGTAAAGAACTACTGAGAATGACGTACTTCGCATTCTGTCAATCCATAATCCAATATGGTATAATAGGATGGGGTGGCGCCTATAAAACTCACACACTAACAAAAACTAATAATTAAAATAATATTAAAAAAATCATTTCTTTATTCATCTGAACTAATATTCAAAGAATTTAAAGTCAGAAAATTAAATACTCTCTTCCTGTATCATTCAACCTTACAAGTTTACAAAGAGGATATCCTAAACAAATCCATACCTTTCAAAAACACAGTAAATCTCAGGCAAAAATACATGTTACCAATTCCCATTTGTAAAAAAACTTTGGGTCAACAAAACTATAAATACTTAGGAACAAATTTTTTTAATAAATTACCAGAAAATATAAGATCCCTTAAGGACAGTTTCAAAAATTTCAAAACACAGTTAAAAAAATATACTGAAAACCTTAACTAAAAAAAATAAAAAATAAATAATAATTAAAAAAATATATACATATACACACGTATGTTTCTCTTATTCTTAATATAAACTAAATTAAAAAAAAAAACCAAAATAACCTAACAAATAATACTTCCTCCCGTACACACAAGCATTTGCTTATTATGGGAGAACATTTTTAAAAAATATGTATATCTGTATTTAATAATTGTATTAAGTTTTTTTTTTATATACTTTCATTATATTTATGTATCTATTGTATGTACTGTAACAAAAAAAAAATTTCAAAAAAAAAAATATATCTCTCTTCTTAGAGCAGTCAACACAAATTGAGCAAAAAGAGGAAGACGAGAGCGAGGAAGAAGAAACGAGTGATAATGTAGAATCTGATGATGAATAATGTAAATTTCTTGCCGCACACGCCGGACCAATTTTACCTTTTTACCTGAAAAGTGCCTCTAAAAATTGTAATTTCGATAAAAGGTATTTATCTTTTTTACTTGTACTATCGTGAAGAATCTCCTCCCAAAGTTAGTGCACTTTACCCCCGGACACCCTGTATCGTGGAGTATTCCTACTGGGGAAACCACATTAAAAAAAGCGCCAAGTACACTACCTCAAAGGTGGTGCGGAAATGTGTGCATAACTACGGTCTGAAATCGCGATAATTCGAGAACGGTGCTTCGTAGAAAAAATAATAAATATATTTTGTAGAGAATTTTACGACCTACAAACTTTTACTCAATATTTTTTTCGATAGCTCTTACCGTTTCAGAGATATACGCAAAAAAACAAAAAATGGTGACCTTTGACCTCGAAAAAAAAAACCTTGCCAGAGCGGGATCGATGGGGACTTTTGACATAGCATTCGTAATGACGTATTCAAGACTTATACAAAAATCCAGCTTGTTAAGAATTAATGCGAGGTGGAATGTCTATTTTGGCTGGATTATAGATTATTCAACGGTTTTACGGAAATGTCACTTACGCGTCATTCAGCGTCATTCATTTATAGTTTGGCAGTTGTGTTTGCGGCAGTTTTTATTTAAATGAGTGGTTTGAATATTAGTATAGTTATTATACCTGTGTTTTGACTGAATATAAATCGAATATGGAATGGAAAACACACAAAACATGGATTCAACGAATAATGGAAGCGGTAATGTTGAATAATAAGGAAGATTCTTCAAGTGTTACAAATATCTTATTTGGGAGGCGGGTATGGGTACCGCCGCCCCGGGAACCATTTATTGGATAACCAACACTTCTGCTATAGATTATCCCGAGTGGATTGCAACGTTTGGTGACTTAGCAGAGGTTTTATGGGTTTATGTTTATGGGTTTATTTACTTAGGGTTTATTGAGTTAGGTTTGTCCGGATCTTTGCGGCGGATGTGTCTGTCATCAACAGCGTGGCAGGCCGGGTTGGGAGAGACTGGTTGTGGGAGATATTGTGACCTCTCCAGCAGGATTCTCTCGGAACATTCCTTTGCATCGCAGTGGAAAGGTTGGATTCATTCGTCCTTCACTCCTGGACACACTAGCCCCCAAATTCCTACCCACCCCTCATACCTTTTTCCTTCCCAGAATTTCTTCTCCTTCCTTCCCCTAAAGAGACTCTCCATACAACGTCCTCAAAAATTAAATTGATGTTACTACACCTGCTACCAAAACAAAAATAGCAGAAATTCAAGACAGTTCTTCTTCTGTAAGGACGATTCGAGAATCCAAATATGCTAAGGAGTTTTCTTAGCTACATTGGATATTACTGAAATCTTTCTCAGAAATATAATAAATAATAGCTTAGAAAATCGAATAGTCTCCAAAGCCAAAAGGAAAACATTCACCTGGAGTTAAAAGAATAATCTAAAAAAATCATTAAGGATAACATTATGTCTTTTCCCACAGTACCATCACATTACTGTAGGGCGAACACTTCATTTAAATATCAAGCAGCCGATTTAACATTACACATACAAAATATGCACTATGTATGTTGACTTGTGTAAGGATAAAAATTATGTTCCTGAAAAAATGTGACTGTACGGAAACATATTTAACACCTGTAACCTATAGTTCCACCAACCACGCAAAAATGCTAAAAAGAAAGAAAAAATATCTCTCTCGGAAGAGTATGATCGCCATATACAGCGCAAAATTGGTGTACAGAATTTTAAAATCCAACCCTTGCTTCAGAATCCACCGTTAATTTCATCGAATTTAATTTAGGAGACGTTCGAAGAAAAAAAATTATAAACGATGCCTGGCAGTTTATAATTTAACTATTTTTAATGTTCGGAGCAATGTAGCTGGAAATTACATGAGGTATGAAGGAGTGGCTGGTCGTGGCTCATATGAAATCGCTTATTTGGTAGCTAATGCTAATGGAAATAAGTTCATTCTGATGAGTGATACCTGTGGAAGTATCGAAACTTTTACAAAGAAAAAAAAAATATTTGATCCTTCATCGTGGTACACAGCTGTTAGATTAGCTTCCAGAAAATCCAAAAATGATGTCATTGAGTATTTCTTCAGATTCATCGATTTGAGGAAACAATTAATTAAAAACAAAAAGACAGATACAAATGGCATGGATGTAAACTAGTTTAAAATCACATTCAAAATTCTCACCATATTTATTTCAAATACAACCAAGACGAACAAGAATATCGTAAACAAGAATATTGTAAAAGCCTCGACGAAAAGAAATCCTCGTCGAAAAGTATCGACGAACAAAAATATTGTAAAAGCCTCCAGAACTCCTGCCCTGTACGCTCTTCCAAAAATTCATAAAAAGGATATCCCGATGAGACCGATCGTCAGTGCTATTGGTGCACCGACGTACAAACTTTCTCAAAACCTCTCAAGATTATTGCAGATGCAAACTGAGAAAACTGAATCTTGGATTAAGGATTCCACAGATCTGATCAGTAAGCTTAAAAAGGTTAAGACTGAGAAAGGAGATACTTTGGTCAGTTTTGACGTTGTGTCCCTTTTCACGAATGTGCCTCTGGAAGACTCCATGACAATGCTCAGAGAGATCTACGAGGAAGATATTTGTAAACTTTTTGAACACTGCCTTAAAACGGGATATTTTGCATTCCAGGGTGAACTTTTTGAACAAGTGGAAGGAGTTGCGATGGGCAGTCCGTTGTCACCAGTACTCGCCAACTTCTTTATGGAGAAGTTTGAGGAAGTGGCACTCGAAACAGCTTCGGCTGTTCCTAAAGTATGGTGGAGGTATATTGACAATGTCTTCGCCATCTGGCCTCATGGAATAGAGAAACTAAACGAATTTCTGGACCATCTCAACTCACTCCACGTTAAAATTAAGTTCACAATGGAGCTGGAAAATGACTCTATGATCCTACCTTTTCTAGATGTGGAGGTGATGCGAAAAGAAGATGGTAGTCTAGGACACACAGTGTATAGAAAACCAACTCATACCAATCGGTATCTACATGCTGATTCCCATCACCACCCAGCGAAGAAGAGAGGACTTATCCATACATTGGTGACTCGAGCGACCAGAATATGTGAAGAAACAAAAATCGGAGCAGAACTTACCCAGGTTACCCAGCAAGACAGACAAGGCAAATCATAAGAGCCAAATCTGCACCAAGCGAAGACAGAATTGAACAAGAGTCAAAGGGCTGCGCTTTCCTGCCTTACGTTCACAATGCGACAGACAGAATTGCCACGCTATTGAAAAAAGAAAGCATCAAGACTGTCTTTGGAACCACGACAAAAATACGAGACTTTTTGAGGCCTGCAAAGACCAAGTTTCCTCTGGAAACAGATGGAGTATATAAACTCAGCTGTTCCGGATGAGATAAGGTCTATATGAGCCAGACAGAGCGGACGATCTCCAAAAGGATATCGGAACACTTTCGAGCATGTAAACTTGGCCACCCTGACAAATCGGCAATCGCCGAGCATTTAATTGAAACCGACCATTACTTTGGATTTGTTCCTGAAGTCCTGGGAAGACCGAAAACTCATAGAACACGCCTGATTACGGAGGCAATTGAAATTCACAAAAATCATATAAATATTGATAGAGACGACGGAGCTAAACTCAATAGTTCTTGGTATCCGGTATTTGACGGTTACATCAAGGCTAAACGCAAAAAACATGTTGAAGTATATTGTAGCGCCAGCTCGTAGAGGAGTGGAGCTGGCGACACGGTATCGCTCCTAAGTAGATAAGTACTAACATCACCCCTAACTATTAAACATCTGCCCTGATGATGGACACTGCAACGCTGTCCGAAACGTTGGCTAAAGAAGGAGGTAGCGCAACACGGCATAATACCCCAAAAACTAATAACAAAAAAAAAAGAATATCGTAAACTCAAAGTAATTTGACAAGTTCCTAAAACAAGGCAATGAGCTGGACTTCCACAATTACAAAGAGCTTACAATGCCCCAATGAAAATTGCTACTGAAAAATTGCAATACTTGTAAGATTTGTGTGATACGGGTATTGTACCCTCTACAATTTACAACTCTTTGAAAGTAGAAATTATTATTACTGATAATCAAGTTGATGAAGACGTCATTGAACATTGATTTGTTGATGAATGATTATAAAATTAATTTATAATACATTTATATTATTTGCCTAACAACCTTAGTGGTTTTTTTGGTACGAGTTACGTATTTATAAGAAAACAGGTACCTACAAGATTCCAGTTACAATATTATGGGCCAGTATATCAGTTGAGCTTAAGCTCGGCTTTGACGGAATGTGGAGCTCAGCGTGGCTTAGCACGTAATCCGTATATCAGTCGTAAACCTAGAGTTGACCAATTTTAAACGTTTAGTCTATGATAATTTCTATGCAGAACCAAACTATTTATGTTATTATCTATGGACTCTATGGTTAAAACCAAACTTCAAACGTCAAACATCGATATTTTTTATTATTTTCTGGTAAGTTTTACACATTTTTTACGCACAATTGTGTATTTAAAAGATCGATTTATTGTTGTTCATTATAGTTTTATTAATTTTTGGGGATCGCTGGCAACGGTTAATATGCACTTTTAAAAAAAAACCTTTAGTTAAAAACGTTTAGTCTATGATAATTTCTATGCAGAACCAAACTATTTATGTTATTATCTATGGACTCTATGGTTAAAACCAAACTTCAAACGTCAAACATCGATATTTTTTATTATTTTCTGGTAAGTTTTACACATTTTTTACGCACAATTGTGTATTTAAAAGATCGATTTATTGTTGTTCATTATAGTTTTATTAATTTTTGGGGATCGCTGGCAACGGTTAATATGCACTTTTAAAAAAAAACCTTTTGATTCACCTTAATTACATTAAAAGGCAACTATTTGCATTAGGGGAAGTGGAAAATATTTCATTCTAAATTTCATTACGTAAAATTAAAATTAGCTTTCGTCTTGTGAGGTTGTACTCCAGAATCACAAACCATGTTACACAAACCTAGCGTAGCCGCTAAACTACTTGAAAACTGGGATGTTTTTCTTGCCTTGACGCGAGTAGGCGTTATAAAGGGGCATTTTCTTTTGTATCACAAACCATGTTACACAAAAATATTTTCCACTTCCCCCAATGCAAATAGTTGTCTTTTAATGTAATTAAGGTGAATCAAAAGATTTTTTCAGAAAAAAGTGCGTATTAACCGTTGACAGTGATCCCCAAAAGTTACCATAGTTTTTATTTTATTTTTACTTCGATTTAGATTAATCATTAGAATTGACTAGTTGGAAAACGAGTATGAAATTATTTGCTAACCTTGCTTTACGTGAATTATTTCAGAAATCAAAAATACTAGAACACTAAATTTCGCGGAAGAGGGGGTGAAATTGCTGGTGGAGCTGGTCTCATGAAAGTATTCGCTCACTTTGGAGAATAAAGCGGCCAATGCGGTCAATTGGAATTGGATGAGCTGACTTGTATAATGGGACCGTTGTTCACCCAGTCGACCGGAGTAGAATCAACAGTCTTCAAAGGTAACTATTATTAAGCATGCATATCAATTAATTGTAATATGAAATACTAACTTGTTATGTTTGCCATATATGGCACGAATGTGAAAGGTAGAAGAACCCGGGGGTCGTCCGAGGAAGACTGGCTTCATTAGTTGGACCACGCCAAGAGTTAGAATCACAGTAGGGCATGTAAAAGAAGATGTATGCACGTTTGGCGATTCATTCTCTGATAGTATGACAGTTGGTTAGTTACTTACTTAACTTAAAATTGATTTGAACTCATATCTTTCATTTCTGCCGTATGAATTAATGTGAATATCCCACAAGTGTCTGGTCCCTGCTAACTAAAGTCAGTGAGAATGCATCTTCTGTGGGATATGTTGTGAGGTTAAACGGGGTGGATATGTGAAGGAGTTAAGGCAGAGGAAGGTACGGAAGTTCCTTACTATTCAGAAATGATCACCAAAGAAGGCTAAAGCATTTCAAGCAGGGACAGTTCTAGACTTTTCATAAGCTAGAGTGGTAAGAGTGAAAAGTGTGACATTATTGATAATGTTGTAACTGAAAATATATACTCAATTTGGGAGGCAGGATTGGGTACCGCCGCCCCGGGAACCTTTATTGGATAACCAACACCTCTGCCATAAGTCACCCCAAGTAGTTCGCTTCGTTTGGTGATTTAGCAGGGGTGCCCGGGTTTATGGCTCAAGGGGTGAGGTTTGTCTAGGTCTTGGAGGCGGATGACCAAGACACATCGAACCCTACCAGATTCCTACCCACCCCTTAAACCCTTTTCCTTCCTCATACTCTCCTCTTCTACCTTTCTTAAAAAAAACCCTCCACACAGCATCCCCAAAGATGATATAGGCCAGGGGTTCCCAAACTTATAAGTATCACGCCTCCCTACTGCTAAAAATGAATATGCCCGCCCCCCCCCACCCCCCCCCCCCCCCCCCCCCCCCCCTCGGCCCAGGGCCCAGCAAGTAGCAGCAAGTGGGCTCGCCAAGCAATTGTAAATAAAATAAGGGTAGGTAATGAAGTCTAAAAATACATTTTCAGATGTTTTATTACAAAAATATTGCTTTTGCACACTTATTATAAGAAGAGTCAATGTGACGGATGAGCTTGCATGTTTTTGACAAGATTTTCAATTCTAGGTTCAATAGAAGAAAGTGCACAACGTAGATCACATCTATATATCTAGTTCGCTTCTATACTTTGTTTTTATTGCTACAACTACTGCTGAAAACGTTTTTTCGCTCATAAGTGCTTGAAAAAGGCAAAAACAATTTTAGTGCTTGCTCTGCTGTGCTGGGATAAACTTTGAGATACTTAACCCAAAATTTTGCCTTAACCATCTTCTCAAAATTATTTTTAATTTCCAAAGCTTGCTCTTGTAAAGTATCTGGCAGCATGTCTATGTCGACGTAAAAAGGATCGATCGCTAATCGGGAAAGTAGCGCTTGAATTCGTCCGTGAGGTGCTGCAAATGGTTTGATATTTTATTCTTGGTATCATTTTCATCCAAAATCTCCTTAGAGCACGCTTCTTCTGTGATCGCAAATAGTTTAGGAAAGCAGGAATAATTGGACGCCAAAATTTTGCGTTTCCACAGTTGCAACTTCTCAGTGGATTCTGTGGTAGCATCCCGATGGTAAATTATGTTCGAGTCTCCGTCTTGTAATTTCAAGTTCAAAGTGTTCAATGATCGAAAATATCTGATAGATAGGCAAATATTACTTGGACCCATGGTTTCTTAAATTCCAAAATCAATTCACTTTGTTTTTGAATTTCTAAAAACTGAATTACTTCATCTCGCAGTTCAAATAATCTTGCCAACATATTTCCTTTCGAGAGCCAACGGACTTCTGTATGAAATAACAATGTCTTGTGTTCTGTGCCCAAATCTTCACAGAGAACCGTAAAATGCCGAGTATTTAATGCACTCTTTTAAACATTATTTACAATTTTAATGCATAATTTCAAGACGTCATAGAGTTAGTTTGAGAGTGTTTTAGCTGCCAAGGCTTGACGGTGTATAAAACGGTGAATAGTTATTACGTTGGGATTTTTTCGTTGACCAACTGTACGAATCCTGAACGAGATCCAAGCATTGCCGGAGCGCCTTCTGTGCATATGTCTATCAACTTTTTTCCTTGACAGTTCATGTTTATCAAAGAATTCAGAGATGGCTGTCATTATGTCAATTGCTTTCGAAGTCATCGTTAACTCTGTTAAAAACAGCAACTCGTCTTTGATTGTTTCGTTTTGTATATATCGAACGAAAACTAGCAGTTGACAACATTGCACAACATCGGTATTCTCATCCAACTGTATTGCAAAAAAACTTGATTTATTCACGGCCCCCACTACCTGATTTTTTTTATATCTTCAGCAATATCATCAATGCGACGTTTCGCGGTGTTTTCAGAAAGAGGTTTTTGTGAATTTTTTTTTTTTTTTTTTTGTTCTCATCTGGTCACCAAACACGGCTAAAGCCATTTTCAAGCAACGTTTCAATTCTGAATGGTGGTCTTACACCAGGGCAATACTGATAGTATCGTCCACTCTGGAACATGCCGCAAATATACTATATATTATTTTAAATGAATTAATTGTGAAATAACACAAATTAATCAAATAAAATTTATTTGCGCATGCCGGGTTCGAACCCGCGACCTCCGGATTGTGAGTCAAGAGTCTTACCCACTGTACTACGGAGGTTTCTGGTCAAAGAACGATATCCGCTGCTTTCAGTGAGCTGGGTTTAACTAGCGTTTCTCCGATAGCATGGCTTTTTTGGCCTTTGCAATGAGTAGCGATAATTCATCTGACGCTTGGAGCACTTTCTCAGATGACTGAGCAAAAATCCGGTGAGGAAGTGAGGTGCGTGCGGTGCGGGAAGTGAGATGCGTGCGGTAGCGCGGACGCGGGCGGGCGACCGGAGTGATAACCGCCGCCCACGCCCGCGCCCTCCTGTACATGTCTTCGCGCCCCCCACTTTGAAAATCAATGATATAGGCCCTGAGGGGAATTGTTTTACTACTAGCCACTGATTTCAAATAGCATTTGGATTCTGAGTGGATGTATCACCAACACCACAAGGTGATACTGATAATATCCTACCTGAAAGTATGGTGTAACAAAATAACCTGCATTATTTATAATATAATTATTCACCCGACCACCATAACACGGGCTTGAGCATACATAGCATGGTGCTCGAAAAATCCACAAATGATGTAACCATTCAAAACAATGAATAAAGAAAAAATAAAAAATAATACAGAAAGGGACGCATGGGCAGGTAGAGCGAATGAACGAAGAAAGGAGTGTTAGGAGAATATATATTGCAAATGTGAATGGTAGAAGTTGGCAAGACATTGTGAGTCGGACCATGTCAAGAGTCAGAATAATATAAGAGTATGTACGAGACGATGTATGAACGTGAATGAGGCAAGGAATGTATTTTTTTATATGAGTAGGTACCCCACAAGAGTCCCAGCTGCTCCCGTCTAGAGCCAGTGAGACTATGGCATCCCCAATTAGGGTATGTTGTGAGGCTGAAGGTAGTGGAGAGGGAGAGATGGGGGAGTACCTGGCTATTCAGATCTGGCCACCAAACACGGCTAACGCCATTTCAAGCAACGTTTCAATTCTGAATGGTGGTCTTATACCAGTCTTACACATCTTACACTCTCATATACATTATTTTAAATGAATAAGACCGAGTTGTTTGGTGGTCCATCCTCTCTGCCTACCCCCCCGGAAATGTCGTGGTGGCTAGTTATCAAAACACAAAAACTTAGATACTCCTACATCAAAACTTTTCAAATTGATCAGTTGACATTAAGGAAGAGAATATAGAATTTTCATGACGAAAAGGTTTATTTTGCAAACACGTATGTAACAATATAAGTTATTTCCAGTTATATTGTGAAATACGTGGGTGTGGAATGAAGAAACTGTTGGAATGAAGCAAGTTAACAACTTTTTATAATATTATATTCTTCTTTTTCAGCAGAAAAGAAAATCTACTACCGCAACCACCGAGTGGAGCTCTTTGACAGAATTTAAAATGAAAATTTTTGCTTCAAATCTCCAAAATGTGCAGGAGGAGTACCTCCTCAAGGTGGAGGGCATCAAGACTAAACTCCAGGAAAACGAGAAAGAACATCTGCTCAGGGCCGAAAACCTCAAGGTCCAACGCCAGGAAGAACACGAGGAGCACCTCCTCGGGATGGAACTGATGAGGAGGAAAAACTAAAGTACAAATACTACTTCCATATTAAGTAATATTTCTACTTTTATACACAAAAATAATAATGCTATTGCAAAAAAACCTATTTTTTTCCAAACTTTCAGGATCATTTTTCAAAGTAATGAAAGCAGTTGATTGTAAAACATACAATTGATTGTAAAACTATCCAAATGTGCTTGCTTGCGGTAGTTTTGTGAACTTTGATAAAGTCCCCCACAGCAATTAGCATGGAGTCAGATGCTAGGTATCTGATTGTCAAAAGTATCTGGTGTTTTGTAGAGAGTGCTTTATTCCTGAAATGAAAACAAGCACACTATGCAGACGGGTACTATATTGTTAGCTACTTTTTATACCTTTTAAAAAGAATTTTCACTTACCAGTTAATTTTAGATTTGACGTCATCCCTTATCAAATCTAACAAGCAATTTGCGACCCTTTTGGAGAGACGAAACCTGAAATAAAATTGAATTTCATCCACGCCAGGAAGTCGTCATCCCTGTTTTTATATATTCGCACTTTGCGTGGTCTGTTTAAATGTTCTACGAAATGAACGATATCTAAATCCTCAACGCTCGAAGAAAGCTCAAACTCCATGCCGATGGTTAATTTATTCATAATGTAATTTACCTACGTAGCAGATGTACCTATATTGAAATCGAAACATTGGCAAATGTCAAATTTGACAGATGTGTTATTGCCAATAGCGCCACAGCGTCTAGCAAAGGAACTATTCTGCGGCTTAAGCGGCCGATTTGGTCGGTTTAAGTTGATAGAGGAATGTGCTCCTTAGCAATGACTGATATACCGGCCCTATGTAGCATATTAAGTTTTATTTTGACATTAGTGTCGGTTGGTACATAGTTAACTAAACCTTTTTATTTTTCTGTTTTAAATAATTTTTTCAATAAATATTTCTAGACTTGAAATTGAATTTTTATTACTGTTCCACCACTATCCTAATTTCTTTACAAAAATCTTTACAAATTTTCGGGTGTAAAAAAAGTCAAATATCGAAGCAAGTTTTTCGTAACTTGAGTTCAGTGATAGCAATTTTCACTTTGGTTAGAAATTTTAAAAAAACATATGAAAATGAATTACTATTTTATATTTAAAAGATGGATTAGAAGCACAAAATACCACCCTTTAACTAAACGAGAAGAAATTATTCATATATTTCGTTTGTTTAAAAGTAGACAACATTGATTTATTGAGAACTATGTTTTTTTGCTCTCCTGTAAAGTAGAGAAAAATGAAATACGTTTTTTTACCCTAAGGGGCCGATTTTTATCCCCAAAGTTATAACTTCTGACTTTCGGCCGAACATTTTAACCTCATCTAATACGTTTCAAAATATTGAGGAACATTTTTAAAATATTACATCATTAAAGTTTCCTGAGTTTTCCCTTATTTATACAGATGGATCCAAATCCGATCTCAAAGATTGTGGCGCGTCGGTGTATATCCCTGAATTCAATTTAAATCTTTCTTATAAACTGCCTAAAGCGTCGATGACACAGGGCTAGTTTATAAGCTTACTATCTGGGAAATTCACTATCTGTTAGTAAACTCGCCCAGTGTCATCGTGTCACTTGCTAACTAGCAGCAACTAGCAGATTGTTGACAATCTACGAAAAAAAGTTGAATGGTCGTCAACTTTACTCGCCTACACGCTTGCTCGTGATTGGTTTATTTACGTTTCCAACATGGCTTCCGATAAACAGCTGATTTCGACTGTCAAAAATCTGAAGAATTTAGTTCACGCAGGCGTCGTTATTCTTGTTACTGGCGCTAAAAGCGACCTCAGTTTCCTACGCTTCTGAGCGAGTGGACAGTTTTGTGTGTCATCATGACAATCTCACTCGCCGATTTACCCGCTTTTAAAACTTTGTAGATAGTAGCTTGTAACTCGCCGTGTGTCATCGAGGCATAAAGAAATTTCTATATTTATGGCAGAATGTTTCGCTATTGAACAAGCTTTAATTCAAATCCAGCTTCTCAATATTCGTCGAGCCTTACTGTGCACTGACTCTCTTAGTGCAGTATTAAAAATATCCTCAAATATCGTTATCGACGCCTACACGAGAAAAGGGTCGACTAGGTTGAATACGAGAGGACGGCAGATCCGCCATCATAGGTGAATGTGCAGTGGCCCGAAACTTGTGGCATGTGACACATTTTGATAGCTGAGATCGAATGACGGTACGACCGGACATAATCCAGTATTTGCGTTGAATAAGAAATTGGAGAGTACGCGGTCCGACGTGAAGATAAGCACGGTGATAGTAATCAATTAATAACCCGTTCAAATGACTAGACTTAGGAAGTAAAATGGGATGCTTACTATCGGATGGGAGTGCAGAATTTGTTAGCCGACGCCCACCCTCAGGATACCGTGAGGGTCAATAAAAGGTTTCAGTTTTTGAAGGCCGGAAGAACACATTTTGTCAGAGCTTAACAGAATAATATCGTTGTGAAAATAAGCCTGCTGTTCGAGTTTTATAATCTTCATGAATGCGTTGTCCAGTTCTTGAAGAGTGAGTGCCGCATGATCTATGCTCTGTTTCGCCATTTTGGAAACATTAGAAAGACAATTTGTTTTGAACCTAAGGATCCATGCAATGACTTTCTTTAATTTTGACAATGAAGAATCCTTCGCTATGGTGGAAGATGATTTTAATTCGACATTAAAAACTGTAGGTTTAGGGGGTTGAATTTCTGGCAATTCGCTTGCTGGAATAAATGGTAGCCTCGCCGAAGGCCAATCCTCAACTGGATTACGGAGCCACGATGGACCCGAAAGCCATGATGGATGTTCTACAAAATGAGCAGGAAGGGTACCTCGGGACCCATAGTCAGCACTGTTATCCTCTGAAATAACATGCTTCCAAATTGCTTTTGGCGTGTTATCAAGGATCTGAACAACACGGTTTGCGACAAAAGTTTTTAATAAATGTGGTGGCGTTTGAAGCCAAGATAAGACAATTGTCGAGTCAGTGAAGAGGATAACCTTTTCAATTTGCGCGGCAAAATGTACTGACGACAATATATATTTTATAAGTTTTGAAAGCAGCACGGCTGCACACAACTCTAATCTAGGGATTGTTAATGACTTTAAAGGTGCAACCTTGGATTTGGCCATCAGCAAGTGGCTAGAATTATGGTTTTGAACAACTAAATATGTCACGGCTGCATAACCCAGTTGTGATGCATCGCAAAATCCTACGAGGATACAATGACTATCTAGATTCGTATGGTAATATCGTGGAATTCGTAACTGTTGTAGCAATGGAAGTTGTTCCACAAAGTTGTTCCACGTGGACATGATGTGTAGTGGTACTTCAGTGTCCCAGTCCACGTTCAATTTCAAAAGTTCTTGGATAATCCGTTTTGCAGTGAAGATCACAGGAGACAACCACCCCAGCGGATAGTATATACGAGCAAGGATTGATAATATATTCCGCTTCGAACGTACTGCCGAATTGGGTATCGAAATGTGATAAGAAAAATAATCCTCTTCGGGATTCCAAAAAACACCTAATATTTTAACATTCGATTGAGTTTTGTTAAAATTCAACTGTTTTTGTTGACATTCAGAATCATGCTCGAGTAATTCTGAACAATTGCTTGCCCACTTGCTGAGCTCCAGTTTGGCTGATTTTAAAACGGCTACAATTTCTTCCTTGAGATGTCGAGCAGATTCAATGGAATCTGCCCCAGTCGCCAAGTCATCAACATAAAAATTCTCTAACAGCGCCCTTAAAGCGGCAGGATAGCTTTCCCTCTCATCCCTAGCCAATTGACGTAAAGTCGAAATGGCCAAAAATGGGGAGGACGTTAAACCGTAGGTTATGGTTTGAAGTTCGTAATCTTTCATTGGTTCACTCGGGGAGTCGCGCCAAAGGATGTGCTGATATTTACGATTTTTATTTATTTATGTGCATCTATATAAAAAGGTTTACATATATTTTTTTGGCCTTGCCTGTCTCACTAGGAAATCCTGTGTCGAGACAGACTAGTTTACAAATATTTTATAAATATTAAATAAAGTACACTTTTCAATACAGCAAAAATATTTGACAAAAATTTTCAGGTTGGTTAGTGGTAACAATAATGAGATAGAGGATTATATTTGGGTGAGGTGACTAATTATTGCACGACCTTTTTCGATGATCCATTGTTTGATCAGTATTTTGTATTTGTTAATATTATTCGATTGTCTTGTTTTGTCAGGTAGGTTATTGTATATTTTAGGCGCAATGTATTTGAAATTTCTTTGACCAAATGTTGTGTTTGTTTTAGGTGTTTGTATGAGTTCTTTGGTTTTGTGCCGTGTGTTTACAATATTTTGGGTATTTTCATAAAATGTACATGTTTTATTTTTAAACAGATGAGTTAAGATTGTTTTTGTGTAAATTTGTCGAATATCTAATACAGGGAATTTTTTGAATATATCTACAGTACTTGTTATTATGGGAACTTTAAGAATGACTTTCATAATTAATTTTTGTGCCTTCGATAATGAATCTATAGCTGATAGTGTTGCACCTCCCCATGCGATTATTCCATATTCAATGATTGATTGACAAAGAGAGTAATAAACAATTTTCATAGATTTGGAATCTAGTATGTTTCTAATGTTTTTGAAGAAATAAATATGTTTTCTTAGTTTATTCGTGACAAGTAGGCAATGTGTATTCCACTTAAGATATTGATCAAATGTTAGACCAAGGTATTTGATATGGTCCGTTCGATCTAGGCAAGGACATTGACAGAATGTATCATGAATGCAAGAACATTCATGTACTTTTATTTCAACATCTTGATTAGGTTGGCCAACAATATTTATACTAGAAGTAATGTATTTTGTTTTGGTAGTATTTAGTGCAAGAGAATTAATGTCTAGCCATTTTTTAACAGAGTTAATTGATTTCTCAGCCATTTTGTATGCATCTAACCAAGTGTCAGATTGAATGAGTAGCACAGTATCATCAGCAAAACTTACAATTTTTCCATCTAACATTAGATTACAAAGATCGTTTATGTATATGAGAAACAAAGTAGGGCCTAAGACGCTTCCTTGGGGAACTCCATAGGTTATAGGGAGGGGTTGGCTGAATTTGTTTTCGATTTTGACACTTTGAGTTCGATTAGTTAAGTAACTTTGAAGAAATTCGAGATCTTTCCCTCTTATACCAATGGTATTTAGTTTATTAATAAGGATGTCAAGGGAGATAGTATCAAAAGCTTTTGAGAGGTCTAGGAAGATAGAAATGCATTTTTTGATTGGGAATAATCAAAATTTGCCGGTACATTTTACAAATGTCAGCAGTAAATACAAATTTATGAAATCTAAAATTTAATATCATGTATAGTATTTCTGTTTGTAGTTTTGGACGGCTGTATAGCATGTCATTTAATGACATATCGGAGGCCTTCGCAGACCCATCAAAGACAACGCGAATTTTACCTTTTTCATTGATTACCGCTTGATGGGGAAGATAATTTGCCCCAGAGTTGGGTGCTACGCGTTTCATGTGACTAAGACTTTCATATTCATGAAGAAAATCCCTATAACTAGTCGCCAACGTCGCATCCCTATCAAAACGCTTTTCCAGCTTGCGCATTCGCGATTCGGCCAAGTTGTAAGTATTTTGCGGTGGAGGACTGTCCGATTTTAACAGAATCGGAACCACATATCTCCCATCCGTCTGTCTGTAATTCTCCTTCTGAAACATTTCTTCCGCCTTGGTGTTGTCGGGGTTTAAATCAGAAACGACGGGAGCCTCTTCAATTTCCCAGAAATTTTTCATTGTATCATTTAATGACATGTCGGACAGTGTCAAACGTGACGTTGGCGATGAATCGATCGATTGACATCCAACCTTCCCAAGAATAATAAGACTGTATTTAAAGCACTAGGGTTTCCACGAACGATATTGTGATTGAGCATCCAAAATGTTGGGATATAATTCGGCACCGAGTAGAAAATTTATTTGACCCGGCTGATCAAAACTTGGATCTGCTAACGATAAATTGAGAAATCGCGATTTAACATCTTTATCCAGTGTGACAGATGGCATCCATGAAGTAATTTCCTGAATTACTATGGGTGTCGCAGATAACATAGGTGCTCGCTGTTTGACAGGTTTGATAACACATGAGGTTATACCTGTGCATGAGTTAACAGCTGTCTGTCCTAATCCATTTAACGAAGTCTTATATTTCCTTATAGATAAGCCTAGCCTCTTGGCACAACTCAGCGTTATAATAGAGACTTGACTTCCATTATCTACGATGATACGTACAGGAACGTATGCGCCAAATTTATTTTGCATGTGAACAATCGCTGTACCCAAGAGTACATTGGGTGCGTTGCTCACATTTTCGTTTGACTTTGTGACGGCAGTCAATGACGTGGTCACTTTTTCACCCGTAGAGGGTGTTTCAAAATGCAACATAGAATGGTGCCGCTTGTTACAAATTTTACAACTAGATTGCGATTGTAAATCTCCAAATCGAAGAAACTTTAAACAATTAAAACATCGATTTAAATGTTTTATGCGATTTTTCCTTTCAAGGGGAGACATTTCCAGAAATTTTCCACATTTATAAATTGAGTGAGATTCCTTGCATATAGCGCACAATTCAGAGCTAGAATTCGCCGCCAATAAGGATTTTCGCGCAACCGCCGTCTTTGGTTTAGGTATGTTTGCAGTAAGTAGGTTAGACGCTTCGAGAATTCTAATCTGATTGTGTAAAAATTCAAATAATTGAGATGTCTCCGGTAATTGTGTTCATGTAAGTGACGTTTCGAATTGTCGTCTGGTGTCTTGATCCAAACATCGTAAGATTATGTGGGCAACAAACTTACTAAATATATTTTCATGTTTCATTGCATTCAAAGCAGATAAATTTTCTTGAAAAGTGTTTAAGATATGTGCTAATCCATTTATCGATTCATTAGGTAATGGTTTAAAATTCATCATTTCGTCTACATAAAAGGTAAATAATAATCTACTATCTTCATACTTTTGCAGCAGAATATTCCAAGCTATTGGGTAATTCTCAGCAATTAATGGTAACGATTTAACCAAATCCAATGCAGTTCCCTTCAGTAACGAAATTAAATGATGAAATTTCTCTATATCTGTATACATATTATTATTATGTACTAGATTTTCGAACAATGCATGGAAGGTATGCCAATTTTTTACATTGGAATCAAATGGTGTTATTTGAATCACTGGTAATTTTAAGTTGCCAATACTATTTGCAGAAATTGGTTCTGACTTAATATTTGAATTTTGCTGTCTTTTTGCAGGTGAAATTTCAAAGACCATTACATCTAATTGTTCAGAGATTGTTGCTATCTCCTTACAATCACTTGCCTTGTCCGCTTCAATTAATAAATTTTCCATATCATTATGTAATGACTCTACCTCTCCGAGCCATTCGGAAACCTTTTCATACCGGCTTAAAAACGTTTCCCTTTTTTTCTCATCCGTGTTTATAAAAGGTATTAATTGATGCGTTATTTGTAACCTAGCTAAAAAACGATCCCTTCGAGTTTTCAATACGGCAATCTTCTTATCTGCCATCTTAAATTAATTCTTGTTTAGTAAAATATTATGTATTTAACACAGAAAACAGCCAATGTATACTGCGACAATAGTTATAAAATGTAATGAATTTAATGTTTTCTAGTTTAATCCGGCTCGAAGGACCAAATGATGGTATCGCAAATGCGACACGTGGAGTGGACTGTATCAATATATTAAAAAAAATGTTATGCTTGTGAATACGTTGACACAACTATGGGGAATGCTTTGATTAGGGGAATGGTAAACAGATGAATGGAGAAGGAAACTGACTTACCCCTTATGGTTGATGTTCTGCTCAATATTATGGGTCTGAGAGAGCACTAAATCACTCACTGCACAAGCTTCCATAAACTGGTCGATGTTATATAAAACTGAGATAATAATGTTGTTCGTTGCACAGTTTCTTTTAACAGACTGCCGGACATATTGATTTTATTGTTGTACGGTAGGTAATATTGTCAGTAGGGACAGGTAATTGTGGTAAAAAAAGGATGGGTAGAAAAATGGAACAAGGTATATAGATAGGTATACATAGTGTTACGTTACAAGTAGCAAGGTTATTCCCTAGACCCACGGTCGCCCCGTTTTACCTAAGAATAGCTTCGGCAGATTCCGGCACTACGAGAATCGACTCGCGCGTCGGCTCCCCCTCTCGGAGCCCGGCAAGCATTCGCCACTCATCGGCTGCCAGCCGGCAAGACAACAGTGTCCAAAGAGAGCGCTCCAATGCGCGATCGAGAACCTAAAACTCGCGATGTACTTCATATTGTGAATTGTGCAACCAGAAGCTTCGGGCTACTGCATTTCCTGCTACAGCGAGTAGACTGAACATTTACCCTCCTTTGTGTGCCATGTCCCGCTCTTAAAGCCAATAACGCGTGTGGAGAGATTGAGAGAAACAGTCCCTGTTAGGTTAGGGTATTTTATTGCTATCCATGTCATGTGAAGTGTGCCCGAATGGCAATTGTATTAACCCTGTCTCCTACTATTGAATAAACCCTTTAAATGCATACTGTGTTCTGATTGAGGGGGGAGACCCCGGAGATTTTGAGGAGAGGAGGAAGAGAAGTACCCAGCGAACCACAGACACTCGCCCTGGATTTAGGAGGATCTTGCTCGCGCCGACTGTGAGCTAGCTTGTTGGCCCATTAATTACTGCATGTCCTTTCCAGGGTTGGTTTGGCTAGAGGCCGTAGGCCTGCGGTATGCCGACACTGGCGCCGTATGCCGACCGCTGACGCTAACAATAGTTGCGTCAACATATACTATACTATATTGTAACCATAGATTTTTAACGTTACTAAAAAAGTTTCGGTTTCGGTTTCGGCCGAAACTGAGACAGATACCGAAGATTCGGTTTCGGTTTCGTATCGGTAGAAATTCCTGTTTCGGTCAGACACTACTGATTTCTAACCCAATCGGTCATGTCCGACAGTTGACAGATTTGTGTTATCTATTGTTTGTTTTTTCATTGTCTTGCCATTTTTTATAAACACGAAGGGATTCGTTAATCTCATTCTTTGCCATTAATTCAGCCAACAAACTAAGAAGTGTGACCAGGACCAGATACCGAGCCGTATAATTACTTATTTTGTTTGTTTGAGTGTTTTTCATTGGATGAGACCTTATGAATTAAACTATGAAATTAATTTGGGATTTACCTGTGATGCGGAAGTCCATAGTGCATTGCGTAGGAGTAGGACAGGAGCGGTCCTTCAGGGTGAAACCGGTCGGAGTCGGTAGAACTGGCGGCCCTGAGGGAATCCAGCTACTGGCTCGGCTGTTCCAAAACAAAACCATTTCTTAAATACATATCACTGCCTACCTTCATCAATCATAGCATTATTAAACCCCCTTTAACCCCTCGGGCTAATTTGTTCGCTTTTCGGAACAACTCATATAGAAATAATTGTACCTCGCCTGTTATCATGGTTAGAAATATGATTTAAAAGGTTTTAGAATCAAAAAACACCATGCTTAATAATCAAATCTAAAACTTAACCATAAAATTGTTAAATTTTATACCTTTATAAAACCAAAGTTTTCGACCGCAATTTGAATTAAAAAAATAATCTTTGGGCATTTTTTATTCATTATTTTTATATGAAACAACAAAAAAGTGAGTTGACGATAACGTTCACAATACATTTGCCAGATAAAATATGTCTGTTTCTATTTTTTCTTTATCACTAATTTTAGTTAGATTGCATGTTCATTTACAACAAACATAATAAACACACAGTGTCCGGAAACTCGTGGTACAAGCGGGAAACTGGCTACATAGCATTGAGAACCGATGTATCGATTTTTTGCAGTGATTTTTTGACTTGTGGAGTTTGGTCTACACTTCGCGACGCATTTTAAAAGTCAAACAGCTGATATTAATCCCCTAGCTATTTTTTTTCAAAAATGACGTGAAATGAAATGAAAAAATTCAAACTTCCCATTTACTCGAAAACGAATCCCCAAATCAAAAAAAGATATTCTGCAAAATCGATTCAAAATTTTTTGAAGACTCAAGTTTTACACTTGAACATCATATTTCCGAACATCGTATGTAAGTAAAACAAAATATAAAATTAAAAATTACCTCCATGGAACCATCCTGGCCATATACAAAGGCAATCCACAGTACAACTCATCATCGCAATCCTGGCCGATAGTGGAAATGGACCTGTTTCCTAGCGGGATGGTGCGGGGGCTGTTCCGGTCCAGGTTCAGGATGAAGTAGCCGGTGTCGTGTCTCCTCAGTGAAGCCTTCTCGTCGTAGAACTTACGGTCGGAGTGCTTCAATAATAAAAAAATGTAAATTGACGGTTTTACGGCCTTAAATGTACGAGTAAATAACGATTAAATTTAATAAAAAAAACGAGTGTGCTTTAATTCAATTCAATTCAATTTAATTATTCTTTCCAAAACATTACAAAATTTAAAAAAAATTTTATGTGTTTTTAAAATTCAATAGAGAACTCCAGTTCAATTTTTTTTAATGAATAAAGACCTTCAAACTTAAATAACTGCATTTTTATTTTTATTTTTATAGTTTGTTTTAATAGTTAAAATAATTGTCAAAGTTTTAATTTTTCTAGACCCTCAGAAAAGCACCATATCTATGGTGGATTGTGTGACGTCTTCACCCACCGATAGTTTATTTAGTTTTAGGTTGTCACATTGAATCAGTGATGTTATGTCGAGGGAAATTTCCCTAGATCTAGGGGAGAAAAATATTTTTTAGGGATAAGGTAAATCAGGACAAAATCTAGGAAAATTTTGAACTCTGGCAAAAAATTTATTACATATGACAATATTAATGGTATTATTTATATATATTAGCAGTAATCATAACAATAGGTGTTTATAAATGTAAATAAGTATGTTAATAACTAATTGTAAGACTGTTGCGAGTCGTGACACGATTAGAGCAGTAACAATACTGCTCTGTTCGTATTATGTCTTCCAAGTTCAAACTTGGTTATAAAAATAGGTACCTATAGTTCTAGTGATGTAAGTCTTAGTTGTAAGTCATTAGTTATCAATCTTAGTTGTAATCCACTTGTAGTATATGTATATGTAGGTATAGATTAAATGTATAAATGAATGTTTAAAGCGCCCTTGTGATTTTCTCACGAAAATGGCGCTATAGAAGTCATCCAATTATTATTATTATTATTATTACGTATATATATATAATATATATTTTTTGGAATTCCCATTAATCTTAATTATTGTTCATGTACTTACCATGCAATGTTATTTTTAACACTGACAACTCAAAATGATATTATATGTATCTAAAAAGATAAATGGGACCTCTGAAAAAAAAAATTATTTATGTTTTAAGTTCTGTTTTTTCGGTGATTGCGGTTGATTTTTATTTCGCAGAGTGTTTTTTTTATTTGGAATTCAGTTTCTAATTCAGTGGTGAGTGTATTCGTACTTTTAAATTATTACTTCACGTAGCAAAAAGTGTTTTATTTGGAAAAGCACAGTATTGTAAGTATATTTACCAAGTTCCGATATCTTTCCAATTAATTAATCATATTTATATGCACATGGCATTAGATTTAGTAAAAATGAGGGTTTATCCATTCCGAAAATTATAAATAAATACGGACAACGGACATTCACTTATCTTGTCCCTACCATATTTAATAAGATGCCAGTAAACATCGAATCAAATTGCACCACCGATTTAAAAAAAAAATTAAAAAATGGCTAATGGATCAAAACTTTTTATACTGATATTGTTTTGTAATCTTATGTATAAATATGACTAAGAGTAATTTGCCTGTGTTATATCTGTCTATCTGTATATTTTATGCCTTTGTATTGTAGCTATTTAAAAGTTATTCTTCTGTATCTATTTTGTGTATTGTGGTTTCATGTTATATTTGTGATTTAATGTTATATTAATATTGTTAAATTGACCTGCTGACAAACTGCTTTGGCAGTTTAGCGGGTGCTTAAAATGAAGAATAAAAAATATATATATATATATATATATATATATATTAATTAACATATATTATAACAGGATTAATGTACACAATCAGGTGGCTACGTAGGTAATTGCGTAAATGTGAAATTCTAGGGAAATTTCACTTCGAAATCTAGGGAAATAATTTTTTGGGCAGAGCATCCCTGATTTTGAATGTAAGAAAATGGCGGAATAAAATATAGGATGGCTCGATGACTTTTGTGTGAGAAATTGAGGCGTTTTTTTATTCAAGATTAACTGCTTTTAATATAGAAAAACATTGGTAAAATGTCCACATTTCACCGCTACTCTTATTGTATTTTAACAAAGTGCAATATAAAAACAATAAATCATCTTTTTCATTGCAAGTACAAGTGACATCGTATAAAAAACCCCTAATACTAAAAACAATTTGATAATACATAAACCAAATGTCAAATATGACACGACTTTAACCTCAAATAGGTAAAATTTATTGCAGATTATCCACAAATATAGCCCTTTTCGTAAATTGTTAACGGCCTAAATTATGCTTCAATAAACACAATAACTATTATTTATCTAAATCTCTATAAACAGTATGAAAATAAACCAAAAACACGAAATGTTGAATCGCATACGTGTGCACTTCAAGTCATTTCAAATGTCAATACAATACAATACACACAATCACCAGGTGACAGGTTAGCAATGACGTCACCACTCACCATTTCAGTAATGCAAACTTAACGCTGTGTTTTGAGGAGAGGTTTAAAAATGCACTTTTTAATAATTTTTTAAAAACTCTGCATTTAATATTATGAAATAAAACTTATATATTCAGAATCAGCGTTTATTGGTCTATATGAACATATTTTTTTAAAGCCATAATACTTTTCGCTGGAGTTCCTTATTGTAACAGTATTACATTAAACATAAATGTTAGGCTAAAAACTACACAAGCATTAATTTTTTTATTTTTTATTAATTTTTTTTTTGTTACATACATAAAAATATTACAAAAAACATTTCTTTTGATAAGAAGTAAAAAAAAAGGAACTATAAAATTAAATATGTAGCTTAAAGATAAACAATAATACAATTTAACAAAAAAAAAGATTTTTTTTTTTTTTTTTTTAAATTTATTTATTTTAGTACATACAATAATGACATTACATTTTTCAGATACATTTTTTATATAACGTGATTCACCTTTTTTTAGAGCATGCTCGTGTAAAAAAGGTTTAGAGCATGCTCGTGTAAAAGAGGTGGTTGGATATTACAATAGTATACATATATGTATGATAACAAAAAAAATCCCACATAAGCATCGCCAGTTCGTGGGTATATTTAAGTTTTTTTTAATGCAGTTAATTAATAGAGCTTGCCTTTTAAAAGTAGCTTCACTAACGCTAAATATATCAATATCCGAATTAATTCTATTCAACAGCAAGATTGCTCACCCGACCGGCATGACCATTGGCAAGTTAGTCCTGTAGGCCGGAAGATAGAACAGTCTATGCTGTCGGTGGCGAAGATAACCATCGGGAACATAGAAATGAATGCTCTCCAAGATAGCTGAGTTTTCAACCATCTGCGAATCAATCTGAAGAAATACGTAACAAAGTGTACATCCCTTCTGACTCGTAGATAGTTCATTCCGAGCATACCCAAAAGAAAGTCGGTAGGATAGAGCCACGGGTAATAGCCGTACTCCCTCATGTACAGAAATCTCAGAATTTTTTCTGAACTCTCTCCAACATGAGGGAATATTTTACTTGGTGCGGACTCCAAATTACCGACCCACTTTCAAGTCTACTCCTTACTAAGGAATTGAATAGGATTATGAGAATCCGGGTATCTCTAAAATTCCTTGCAGTACGCAGAACAAAGCCCAGCATTCTCAATGAAGTGCTAGAAGCCATCTGAATGTGAGTATGAAATGTCAGCCTACTATCAAACATGATTCCAAGGTCCTTCATGGTTTTTTTTTTTTATTTTAGGCAATTCACCCTGAAAAGAGTGCTTTGTGATGGTAATAGTTAAAGTGGATTAAAAAATTCGGTTAATCTATTGGGAAAATAATAAAACAAATTAAATATTGGACTCATTTAGATCACTAAAACAAATTATATATCGAATTCATTCAGGTTAATAAACTTACATAAAGCTGTATGAACCCGAGAATTGTTAAGAGATAAAAGGTATGAAATGTTAAGGGGGGACTGGTGTGTGATTTTAATAAGCCGGCGGTATATGTTCTTGAAAGATGAATGGTTTTTACAGTTAAAGAAAACGTGGTCGAGTGTTTCCTCTTCCACACCGCACTGGCAGACCGGATCATCTAAAACTCTAATTCTAGACAAGGGAGATGCAATTGAACAGTGACCAATTCTCATTCTCGAAATACATGAAATGAATCGTTTTGAAAGTTTTGGCTTAGCAGGGATATGGTTTTGAATTCCAGCATAGAAAGATCCAGTTCTTATTTTGGAGACTGCCCAATTTTCTTCCCAGGCACGAGTCATGTTGGATTTAAGAATCGGGAAGACATTGGAGGTAGGAATTCTAAAATTTAGTGGGATAGTTCCGGAATCTGAACCAGATATGGCGAGAAAATCGGCCATCTCATTACCATCGATACCCAAATGGGCAGGGATCCAGGCCAATATCGTCTCAAACCCAGATTCACTTAGAGAATTGAGAAGATTTTTTATTTTACATATAGTATTGTCTTCCGGATAACATAGAATATTTGACCTTATTTTAGTAAGAGCACTTAGCGAATCAGTACATAGTAAGGCTTGATGAATGTTGAGAACCAGGATTTGATTTAGCGCTTGTTCAATTGCAAAGCATTCAGCTGTAAATATGGAAGCTTCTTTCGGGAATTTATAAGTGAGATTGATGTTGAATTTTGGACTATGTATCGATGCTCCACATCTTTTATTTTCAAATTCGGAACCATCAGCGTAAAGGATGGAAAATCCAGGGAACTTTGAAGCCACAATGCTTTTAAAACAATCATCCACATTTTGAAATTTATTCGGGGAAGATAAAATATTCTTCTGAAAGACTGATGTTATTGTGTTCGGTATAAAAGTGATTGCCTTAAATGGAATATTGTATATAGGGAGATTGGGAACTTCTTGAAGATATTGAAGGGAAGATGATAGAGAATTATAGAGATGAAAACTTTTAATTAGGAGAGGAAAACATTGTATTTCTCTCAATCTTTTGTTGGAATTCAAATTAACACTTAACCGATTAAGATTTTGTTTAATAGGATGATGTGATAACGATAAAGCCTTGAAAATATATTTATTGGCAAGGAATTGCCTTCTGAAATATAATGGAGGCTTCCCACATTCCACCTGAAGCGCATTAATTGGAGAAGACTTCATAGCTCCAATAATCATTCTGAGGGCTTTTGATTGAATTCTTTCCATTTTCTTATCTAAATATTTAGGGAGTGGGTCAAAAAGGAATGATCCATAATTCAAGTGGCTCCGAACTAGGGAATTATACATTAATTTAAGAGTGGTAGGATGAGATCCCCTCCATACTCTGGAAACTGCTCGCATCATATTAAGTTCCTTTTCACACTTTGTAGAAATTATCTGAATGTGTGGAAGCCAGGAAAGTTTATGGTTCAAAAGAAGACCAAGGAATTTGATTTGAGTAGCGGTTTGTAGAGGCACATTATCAAAAGAGATTGAGAAGTGGGGAATTTTTCTTTTGCGCGTGGAAGCCACGACCCTTGTTTTAGATGCCGCCAGATTCATCCCATTTATTGACAACCAGCTTTTAATATATTGTGAAGCCAAATTCATTTCCTTAGCTGCAAGAATAATATTTTTATGTAACAAATATATAAGGATATCATCCGCAAAGTAAAGTCGCTTGATAGAAAAAGGAATTACTGAGTCTAGGTCGCTTATATAAATATTAAACAACATAGGACTAATAACAGAACCCTGGGGAAAACCTCTCCATAGTTTGCGCCTTAAGCATTTAGAGGAAGACTCAATAATAATGGACCTATCTGAGAGCAAATTAATAATAAATTAGACCAATTTCGGGGGGATTTGTTTTTTAATTAGCTTTTCTTTCAAAACATTCAGTAAAACATCATCGTAAGCTGATGAAAGGTCAAGGAATGTGGCCAATGTATAAGAATTTAGGTATTGAGAAACTCGGATATCAGTTGTGAACAAACTTAAATTATCCATTGTAGATTTCTTTTTCCGAAAACCATACTGATTTGGTGAGATTTGACTTTCAACAAACCACTCTAATCTGTTTTTCATCGAACGCTCCGCTACTTTCATCAAACATCATGAAAGAGCAATAGGCCGATAAGACGAAATTTCAGATGGATTTTTTCCAGGTTTTAAAATGGGAATGATTTTTTGAGTTTTCCAATCATCCAGAATTAGTCCTGTTTCAAACATATTATTAATAAGAGATAAGAAATATTCAACCGCCATATCAGAAAATGATTTAATGAAACTATTAAATATTCCATCGGGACCCGGAGCAGAGTCAGAAAGGGCTCTTATTACTCGTTTCATTTCATCAATGGAGAAAGGCGCATCTAGCCAGTTAGAATGAGATGGATATCGCTTAATAGAAGGCATTTCCTCACATCCGGCCACTGATGGGGGGGCTATTTTATCCGCAAATCCTATAAGAATTTCTTCTGATATATGTTTTATTCTCGGCGGAGAATACGATGATCCGATTTTTTTTAAGCTAGACCAAACTGAATACTGGGGAGTTTCCGGAGACAGGTTCTCACAGAACTTCTCACAAAAATTCGTTTGTTTTCTGCCTGGGCTTTTTTAACTGATAAAAAAATTTCTAGTGACATACACTTACGAGAAGAGGAAATTGCTTTTTTACGAGAGTTGACGGAGCGAGTGCATTCCTCGTCCCACCACGGAGTAGAGTGTTTTATTTTAATGTTCGCATTGTGTTTCGGGATGGATTTTTCTGCTGCATTTATAACCATAGAGGGAAACGTCTCACATTGCATTCTAATGTCTCCCGGGGACGATTTTGTTAAATTAATAAAGTTATCTAGTTCAAAAGAGAAAGTGCTCCAATTCGCATTTTTTGTTCTAATTTTGAGATTATTTTTAACTGGGGGGGATAAGTGTTAGATTGATGGTGGAATCGGATTATAATTGGGAAATGATCACTAGAGAGGGGATCGTTTAGGAAGTCCCAAGAGCACTTAGATGCTAACGAATACGAACAAAGAGATAAATCAACAGCACTTTTCCGTTGATGGGGGGGGTGAATCTGGTTGGAGATCCAAAAAACATAGGTTATGGGTACCAATAAAATCTAAAAGATTGCGGCCAGAACGATTTGTTATTTTGCTACCCCAAGAAGGGGAATGCGCATTAAAATCTCTAAGGATCGTATAAGGGGAACAAATCTGGGTTAAGATTGGTGCCCATTCATTTTCAATAAAAGTCGTAGAGGGAGGAATATATATTGATAATATTGTGATATCAGATAAGACAGCTGCTATTATCTGGATATCGTCGGAGGGAGTATGGATATAAATTTGTTTAAACGGGATAGAATTATGAATTATCAGAGCCGTGCCGCCTTTACCATCCGGCCTGTCGTGTCTGAGACAATAATAACCTGGAATTCTTAAGTGAAAGGATGGTTTTAACCACGTTTCAGAAATGGCGGCTACTGAAACTTCGTGTTCGTCGAGTAATTGAATTAGGTCAGATTTGTTAGCGAAGAGACTTCTACTGTTCCACTGAAGAATTTTGTATAGTTTTGAAGTCATTGGGGAGGCAAGATAATAAAGATTTAATGTAATCGGCAGCGTTGGACGGTACAGTATTATTGTGTGTAAGGATAGAAATTAAAAGGGTAATTAAGGTTTGTATAAAAAAAATATTTTTCATTATTTCGGGAAGAGCAGGAGGGGAAGTATTACCATTAATGGCACACCCATTGGGCGTCTGGGATTTGGCATTCCCATTCGGGCTGGCCAAAATATTATTCAATTGTTTTTTATCAAGGTAAGGAGTTTATTTTGGGTTGGGTTTGACTGGCTTGAGAATGGTTTCTCTGTGAGAAGATGACGTTGAATTTAAAAAGGTGGTTGTTTGAAAAGAAGCTGAGGACGATGTCATCTCTGCGAATGTTTTTTTCGCAGGAGAGAATAACTTTGAGGCCTGGAAGTACGAAATGTTGTCGGTAGCCATTTTATGTTTTATGTTCTTCTGTCTTGATAATTCCGGACAGGCTAGACTGACCGCGGTATGTGCACCCGAACAGTTGATGCAAATGGGGTCATTGGAAGATTTCGGACATTGATCAAATGGGTGACCTTCTCCGCAAAAGTAACAACGTGGAGGGGAGCGGCATACGGGTTTTGAATGTCCAAACCGGTAGCAATTGAAGCATTGAATAGTTTGGAATTTATAAACTTCGACGGGAAGCGAGGTATAATAAATAAACACACGAGATGGTAGGGATTGTCCTTCAAATGTAATAACAACAGATTGGGAAGGTTTCCAGATCGTGTTTCCATCAGTAGAATCCTTGTAGTTCAGTCGGCGTGCTTTTAATACTTTCGGGGTTCCGTGGGAATTATTCAAAGCATCAACAATTTCAGACTCTGGGATCTCCGCTGGAATTCCTCGCACAAGACCCATTCTCGTAAGGTTAAATGTCGGGATGAACGATTTATATTTATGGTTTGAGAGCGAGTCAATTTTTTTTACAAATCCATTTGCGGAAGCGGCAGTATTAAACAGATAATTTATATCGCCCTTCCGGTTTAATTGAACCGTTAACAATACCAAGGTTATTATTTTTTGAGTCAAATAAGAATTTTCCAAAATCTAAAGGATGAATAAGTTTTCCTTGTTCAGTTCTCTGAACCATAACGATAAAAGGACCGGAAGCGGAAGCAGGATAAAGTAAGTCAGTACTTTTTGTATTATCGCTAGTTAAAGTACTTGTCTGGGTGTTACTATTGGTGTTAAGGTCGTTAGAGGTCGAGGTTTGTTGAATCGGCGGTATAGATTTAACTTTCGATGGAATGTGAAGGCTATGCGATGGTCGTCGCTTACGAGATGGGAGCGCAATAGAAACCTGGCTAGTATTAGAATCCGAATCAAAAAAATCTAATATCGACCCTGGGTCGGGAGGCCTATCTTCGTCTTCCTCCATTATATAAAAAAAACATAACTTTTAAAAATTAAACTGAAAAAATAATACGCAGTCTATTTCATTGACTGTACAGACAAAAATGGATTAGCCGTAAGCAGGAATGCAAACAAATAGGTATACGATAAACAAAATTAAATAAAATGTAACAATAATCTCTTATCTCTATGAGGCACAGGAACGGGCGAACGGCACTAAGCAATAGGTAAGGTACACACAACCACTGTTGACCGCGGCTCGAATCGGACTCTCCTTCATGGTTGAGACACGTTTTAGTCTTCGTGCGTCCATCGTATACCGGTAATACCAGGTATGACACGTCCTAGTGAATGACAAAATTAAAGATTTAGATATATTGAACTCAATCCGATTTCTTTTACTCCAGTCAATAATTCTATCAATATCTGACTGGAGTCGATTGCAGTCTTCTAGGTTTAGTATTTCTAAGAATAGTTTCAGGTCATCAGCAAAAAGAAGAAACCTGGAGTGCAGAATTACTTCTGAAATATCATTAAAAAATATGGAAAAAAAGAGTGGGCCTAAATTAGAACCTTGGGGTACTCCTGATCGTACAAAAACTAGAATATACTGGAATAGTCCATGAGATACAAACTGTTTCCTTTCTGCAAGATAGCTAGCAAAAAAGGTGAGTAGTCTGATGGAGAATCCTATTTCAGCCAGTTTATTGGGTAAGACGTCGTGATTAACAGTATAGAAAGCTTTTGACAAGTCGTTATATGAACAGTCTACCTGATGGCCTTTATCTAAAGATTTTGATACGTAATCAGTAAACACTAACAAGTTGGTTTCTGTAGATCGATCTTTTCAAAATCCGTGCTGTTCTGAAATTAAGTACGGCTCCACTTGTGGCAGTGTGTATTTATGAATAATCTATTCGAACAGTTTGGCCGGTGCAGATGGTATTGCTACTGGCCTAAAATTTTCTACAGAGGTATTTGTACCGCTTTTATAAATAGGACAAATCTTCGAAATTTTCCAGGAATCAGGAAATACACTGGTTTCCAGGGAAAGGTTAAATAAGAAATTAAGTGGCTTTTTAAAAATTCGGCACAACCTTTAAACAAGAATACTGGAAGAAAATCTGGACCAAGTGAATATGTATTTTTCATTTTTCTAATGGAAGTTTCTATATCTGATTCATCAATTTGATTAATATCCATGTTCTGGGCTACTTTTATACTCAACTTGGCAGTAATATTTGTATTTAGTAATGGAGACTCATTACTATACACGGATTGGAAGTGTGTTGCAAAAGCGTTAGCTACGTCTACTCCACGAACTTCCCGATCACGATGCGTCATGGTGTCTTGAATACCACCATCTTTTCTCAGCGATTTGACGTAGCCCCAAAACATGTTGGGATCATGCTTTATATCGTGTTCAATGGAATTTACATATAATTGGAAAGCAGTGCGTATATTACGCCTAACCACGGCTCTATGCACACTGAACAAATCATAGACACCCCGACAGCCAGTAGCCTTCCAATTTTTATGAAGGGCATGTTTCTTCCTAATGCTCGCGATGGTATCCTGACAGAGTCCACTTTGATATCGACGACTACCTCTACTGGGAGGTTTCCTAGAGAAACAGGCATCAAAAATATTGTAAATACAAGCATAAAAATGATGTACCGCCTCATTTATAGTGCTAAAATTGTAGAGTTCTTGCAAATCTAGTTGGCTCATCGTATTGTATAGTTCACAAACATCGCCCTGCCCAATATTCCATCCACGCAAAGCATTCTTGTCATTTTTTGGAATGTTTGTAATTTTAATGTTTTTTTTTGCATGAAAAAATAAATTCTAGTGCAGGGTGATGTTTATCTTCGATAACAAGGGGAGAATCGCAATGAATAACATTTATGGATATGTTGCATAAAATTAAATCTAAAACTCTTAAGTTTATGTTTTGAAAGTTATTACATATTATTGGGAGAGACCAAAAACGGCGCATAGAAAATTAAGGTCGTTTTCAGTTTCTACCTCTTGCGGAGTGCATATTGAAATCTCCATCAATTCATTCTCCAACAATTACATTCTTTCCACCAATAACATCTACATTTTGTTCTACATCTGAATTTGGGATTCCTAACTTTAATGAAGCATATTCTCCCATTAATTTGATTTTAGAGGCTTTAAATGAGGCGGTACTTACAATTGATTGTAGATACGACGTTAAATCGTTGATCAAGGTTTCAGGATGTAGCGGGTACAGGTGGAAATAAGTATGAGTACCTTGCTCCTTTACGTTAGCTATTACAGTAGCGGGTCGTTTTTTACGACCAACAACAGTCCAATTTTGGGCGCGATCCGCTGGGCGTGATGGCCCTGCCAAGGTCGGTTTGCTCGAGGGCTGCGACTCCTTTGCTGATATAGGTGTATGGCCGTCAGAGGTTCCAGTTGAAGACGTGGATGCTTCTGGTTGCTGGACGTCCCTTTGGCTAGCAGGAATTTTTGTCCCTTTTTCCTTGCTCTTTGGGGCAGTATGGATTTTGGTAGAATGAAGAAGAGACAGACAGATGCCGTGGAGGACTTTAATTTATAATAAGTAGAGATGGTGTGAAAGATTATAATAATGTGAATGAAATGCTTGGGGTAACTATAATAAGGATTAAAACTGTATCCGTCTAAATAACTTTCCAATTATCCCATTGTACGTGACCATTTTTTTAGAAGATAGAATGGGTATAGTAGCTATCCGTAAAAGATTGATGTATGCAATCGCGGACTTTTTATAATGATTGATAACAGAGGAATATTCCAGCATGCATTGTTTTGTTATATCTCAAAGGGATTAGGCAGTGTTTTTGATGAAATCTCCCAGGCGGCTTGACTTTTTCCGATACTTCTAACAATTACCGTTATGTTTCACCCAATTTACACAAATTACATATCTAAACCTTTCTCACCAAACACTCTCTCTATTGGTGAAAACCGCATGAAAATCCGTTCAGTAATTTTCGATTTTATCGCGAACAGACAGACAGACGGCGACGGGTGACTTTAATTTATAATATGTAGAGATGTAGAGAAGATGTTAGCCAAGAAGTGTTTAGAGTCATTTCCCACCCCAGAAACTAATGAGCGTAATGGATCTGGTCGTGGGACTAATTGTGGCAATTTTACTTTACCGCCAGCACAACATAATCCAGGTGATTCGCCGTTGTATTTTAACGCTTTACAACATAGACAAATGATTGTCATTTCCCCGATTATCACGGATTTGTCGGCACAATAATCTACTTCCGGGTCGTAGTGGAATGCTACTCGTTCCAGGTTCACAGGAGCACTGCTTCTGCGGTATCGCTCGATTTCATTGCGTCGTGCTCGCTGTTGTTGTGTTTGAAGTGCCCGAACTCGTTCCATTCTAAGCCTGTCTACTTCATTATTATTCACTGTAGAACACAAATCTGCCATACCAATAAGAATGATACCATTATCTGTCTCTCGCTGGTCATCAGTGCAGTTTTCACGTGAGGTAGCTCGTCGCCCATTTGATTGACTTCAACGATCTATGTCACCTCGTCTTTTCCTTGGCATATTAAAACAGTAAATAAAGTTCTCACGCACTGACAAACTGATGATAGAAAATTTTAAATGGTAACAGAATGACAGGTAACGTTTGACAGACGACTGAAATATGACAATCAGAATTCTTTTTTTTTGCATTCCAATTCTAGATTACGTTGTGCTTCCGAAAGTAGGTAGAACAGTAGAACTGTTTATATGAGAAAATGAAATTGTTGTTTTTACTATCTTCCTCACAATTTTTCCACATTATCTTACCGTTTAAACCTTCCCTGGACTACGACAAACATTTCAAAATCAAAATCACCTTAATCGGCCCAGTCGCTCTCGAGTTTTAGCGAGATAAACGAACAGCAATTGATTTTTATATATAAGAATAAGAAGATAGAATGGGTATAGTAAGCTATTCGTAAAAGATAGACATATGCCATTGCAAACTTTTTATAGATCTATAAAAGAGGAATATCCCACCATGCATTGTTTTGTTATATCCCAAAAGTATTTGGCAGCGTTTTCGAAAGCTACCAGGCGGCTTGACTTTTTCCGACACTTCTAACAATTATAGTTATATTTCAACCAATTTACACAAATCCTTGACAAATTACATATTTAAACCTTCCTCACGAAACACTCTATCTATTGGTGAAAACCGCATGAAAATCCGTTCAGTATTTTTCGAGTTTATCGCGAACAGACAGATAGACAGACGACGCGGGGGACTTTAATTTATAATATGTAGAGATTATAAAAGTAAACCACAAAAAAAGTTAAATGTAGAGCTTTATGAAACCAAAGTTTCAAATCACAATACGAAAAAAAAAACTTTTTTAATTATTATTTAGATGGAACTACAAAAAAGTAAGGTGACAACAATGTTTGTAAAATACATTTGTCTAATAAAATGTGTATGTAGGTGTGTTTTAGGTGTAGGTTATTTTTTATCGTTATCAGCAATTTTAGTTAGAATTAATTTTCATTATCAGTAAGTTTAGTAAGGTGAGCCACTTTTAAAACTTTTTTGTTTATACTCAAAAACTTTATATTTCAAAAATTATTTGTTTATTTCTAATAATAAAATTTGGAAGCATATTTCATCAGCTTTCCAAAACAGTTTAGTTTTCGTATACGGAGAAATATTATGGAGAAATATTCCATTTTTTTGGATTTTATGGCATATTCTGTCAAATGGACCATCTGACAAAATGCGCTCGAGTTCCGAGGAATCGAAAACAGTTTAGTTTTCGTATACAGGGAGAAATATTCCATTTATTTGGATTTTATGGCATATTCTGTCAAATGGACCATCTGACAAAATGCGCTCGAGTTCCGAGGAATTGAAAACAGTTTAGTTTTCGTATACAGGGAGAAATATTCCATTTATTTGGATTTTATGGCATATTCTGTCAAATGGACCATCTGACAAAATGCGCTCGAGTTCCGAGGAATTGAAAACAGTTTAGTTTTCGTATACAGGGAGAAATATTCCATTTATTTGGATTTTATGGCATATTCTGTCAAATGGACCATCTGACAAAATGCGCTCGAGTTCCGAGGAATTGAAAACAGTTTAGTTTTCGTATACAGGGAGAAATATTCCATTTATTTGGATTTTATGGCATATTCTGTCAAATGGACCATCTGACAAAATGCGCTCGAGTTCCGAGGAATTGAAAACAGCTTTATTTAGGTACGTAGGACGTAGGTATGTCGGCAACCATTGCAGCTTGAATTTTAAAGAGGCGTAATCAACCAACCATTATCCAGTACCTCTGAAGGGCGGGGTTCTCTGGTCCCGCCTTGTAGGGGTGTCCCACAGAGGTGGCCAGGGATATGGGCAGCATGACCAGCCCGCAGCCCAGCAGCACACCCAGCACCAGAGCGGGCCGCCTCATCAGGCTGAGGAAAGGAACCTGAGAACAACACATGTTATATATGCAACTCTTCATCGCTTTTCAAAATTTTCACGTCATTGATTAATTAGGGACTCACCACAGAGTTCATCACATATAAGATGATTATAGAGGTGACAACAGCAATGTACAGGTCTCCATTGACAATGCCGGATCGCCCCATGACGGGCAGGAACACCGTGTAGGCCAGCAGTGCTATGTACATCTGGAAGATGACTGACGGGATATGGATTACCAGGTATACCCACGTCCATGTGTGAACTGTGGAACAAAGTCACAAGTTATTTTACCTCTTAAAAACACGGAATGTTCGGTGATTAAAGACACAGCTATTTATATTTGGTTGGTTACCTGTGCGATACAACGGAGTCAAGTGTATGAGGAGTAAAGCCACGGTAGAAAACAGGACTGGAAACATGACAATAGTGGCGGATCTTATTCCAAAGCAAGTCATGATGATCATGGTGAAGACCCAGGGGATCTGCGCGGCCACCAGGTGCAGCTGGGCGGTCATGGACAACGACAGGCCATGCTGAAAACAACTTCAACTTAAACCACTTTCCTTGTTGGTAGTGCGTCGCCAATATACACATAATAACATGCATTGCTCCAATTCTCTCAAAACTCCCCTTGAAAGGAGTAAAGCCACGGTAGAAAACAGGACTGGAAACATGACAATAGTGGCGGATCTTATTCCAAAGCAAGTCATGATGATCATGGTGAAGGCCCAGGGGATCTGCGCGGCCACCAGTTGCAGCTGGGCGGTCATGGACAGCGACAGGCCATGCTGAAAACAACTTCAACTTAAACCACTTTCCTTGTTGGGAGTGCGTCGCCAATATACACATAATAACATGCATTGCTCCAACTCTCTCAAAACTCCCCTTGAAAGTATTATTTTATAATAGAAGGGTATGCGAACACTAAGCAAGACTATCTTTTCAATATTTCTAATATGAGAATACTAAATTCTATACCATTAATGTGGTTTTTTTTTAAATACATACATATACAGATTAATAGAAAAACATATGGTTCTTAAAACTAATTACAATATATAAATTTCTTTTTAACGAAACTACCCAATTCAAAAGAGAAAACATTTCTCGTGCTTGAATTTTGGAGAGTGCCATTGTAAAATGCGATTAGGTACAGAGAGTATGTTATTACAAGTACTTAAATAAAAATATATAAAATAGATATATATATATATATATATATTTTAATACATGAAGACATGTCGACATAATGAACTTGAAGTAAATAAGAGTTTAATTGGAATAGGATACAATATAAAATAATACAGGCATAGATATATCAGAGTTTATTACCCGATTGGCAAACTTATTTAAAATACTTAACAAATAAAAAGAACATTCGATTGCATTTTTTTAACTGGGAAAAGAGAGACGGGAGAAAGCCCTACCATCAAATGTGGCGATCGGCTCCTTCATCCACTGATCACTTTGCACAGTTACAAAATTAAAAAACATATCAAGTGCGATTCACATGCGGCAGAAGCGAAACTTTACCAAAAACAATCTCAACCAATAGGAGCCTTTAAAACTGTGGTCATTACCATGAAATCAAGCGGCCAATGAGCGCAAACCGTTTCATATCTCAACCAATATAAGCAAAGCGATCAATAAGCGCAGTTTGATGCTTCGCAAATGTTGTGATACGTCATTTCCGTTTCATCCTAATTCCAAATCACAACGAGGTTAAAGAAGCTTCACTTCAAAAAGTATCAAATAAATCATAACGAACGCGATTTAGCGAGAGATTCAATAATTGGAGTGATCATGATCGCGACAATATCTCAACTGACTAATATGGGTACTTCAAAATAATTGTACAAATAATATTTTGAACTGGCATCGGTAGGTAGGATTTTGTCATCTTCATCTTTCTTCTGATTCTCAAATAGAGCTTTTTAAGGGTGGAGTGGAACAATGGGAGATGACAATATCTTGGAATATATGGAAAAGTCCCAAAACTGTTTCAATACTATCAGTATGAGTTTGATTGAATCAAAATCCCACTTATAAAATAACAACATACTTCGCCTTTTATATCATTAGACGTAGTACCTTCTTACTTCTCCACCAATCCACGGCCATAGGCACCAACCCGTAGCCGAAAAGGCAGGGGCACCAAAACAGTGGAAATATAGTCCACACGTTGGAGTACCACGGCATAGCAAGGGTCGCCACCCCGTCGATGAAGGCGCCCATTATAACGGCTCCCAGTACCGCCAACAGCATCCCCATCAGCCGGGCGCCAAACGCGAAGGACATCTCTCTCCATGCCGCCGCGGTCCCTGAATATTATCAAACTTCAATTACAATATTTCCAGATTCAACTAAATTCCGTAAAAATTTTAAACCGGACATTTTTTTATTTGTTTAAAGTTTAAAAATGGAATAATTGAAGAACAATAAATTTATTCTTTAGTCAGGCAAATTTCCTTGATGAATTTTTTTTTATTCAAAGCAAAAATTTACTATTAGGCCTTGTTAATTTGTATGCTATATAAAATAAATACAAATTTCAGTAAGTATACCAAAATTAAAAATTGTAAAGAGAATAAAAAAACTCATGACGATAAAACTGTTTTCAGCAGTAAGTGGTCATTGGGAGAAATGAAAGTGAAAACAAAGCAGAAGACATTAAAAAATAAAGAAATTTTGTTAAAGAGAAAAAGAAAAGGACAATGGATGTACAATTAGTTGTGTAAATTAAGATATCTAAATAAAACTTCCATTAAGCCGGAAATCAAAGGAGCAGACGAAAGAAAATAAATTCCACATAATATAAGACAGTAGATAGAAGAAAAGAAGAGTAACTAAAAAATTTGTAAAATTTTACGGGAATTTTTAACGAAATCATTCTGCAAGGTCGGGGTTCCTAGTTTACTGTTTCTGCTTTCGTTTTCCGTTGGTTCCATCCTGTTTCTGATTTCCTTCGAATCACCACTTGAATGTGCATTCGTGGAATAAGTTTCTTAAGTAGTTAACATTTTAGTTTATTCAAGAAATTGAAAGAAATAATATACACAATAGGTTTTATATTAGTTTTTACATAATCATGAGGGTACATTGAGTACAAACACTGTATGAGGGGACATTGAAGGTCTAGATTCGTTACATTAAATGTAGAGCCGTTTATTAAAAAAAAATAGATTCTTGCGAGAACTCCGAAGGGGCGACCATAAGTTGCCTATACCGGGGTGGGATAGTGGTGGGTACTTCAATATGCCATTTAATAAAGCAATTGTTTCTCTCTGCGCGTCCTACCTATTCGTCACGTTCACCTTCCTCCCCCCCTTCCTCTCCCGCTTCCCCTTCCCCTCTCGCGTTCCCACTCCTCCTCCTCCACCTTCCCTCTCCTCACTCCTCCCCTCGCCCGCTTCCGTGTCTCGTGAACCCCCCTTCCGAGTTTCCCTCCCCCTCCTGGGTTCCCCTCCACACCCCTCCCGTGAAACCCCCTTTCCCGAGTTTCCCTCCCGAGTTTCCCTCCCGAGTTCCCCTCCCCTTCCTCCCTTCTCCCTCACCCCTCTCCCAACTGCTACCCCCTCCCGCATTTCATACATTCAGTCCCGGTACATTCGGTTGGTTTTCAAACAGTTCGCGTGGCACCAATTGCAATTTTTTTTTACAAATTTCAAGAGCTCACCAGTATATAAAGAAACCTTCGCGGGCGTGCTCACAACAACTCACCAAAGTTTCATCGTAATCGGATGAACGGTTAGCAATCCATAATTTCATGATGCCAGAACTCACTATTGTATATAAAAACCATGGCACACATGAAATCCCCAATGTTTGAATGAAATAAGTAAAGTCGCTCTGAAGTAATGGCATGACCAAGCGAAACAGGCAAATTTGGTAACTAACACAGGAACATATTTATAATAATAATAATAATAATAATTTTATTTTAGTAATTTGTACATTTAAGTTTACAAATTTCTAATTGATAATAATATTTCATATTCACTATATTTTTTCAAGTTTTATGTAGCTCCTACAATACATCTTGAACTTTGCAATTGGTGTGGACTTTAAAGTTTCTGGTAGTGTGTTATACAACTTCATTCCCTTGTACAGTAGACTGTTCTGCGTATTCGCTTTGTCCTTTTTTTGTAGCCTAATTTCCTTGCACGTCCTTGTGTTATATCTGTGAATGTCTTTATTGTATAAAATTTTATTTGAGAAGTATTTTGGTAACGTGTTGTTCAATATTTTGTGAATAAATACCATCGTGTTCAAGGTCAGCATCTGTTTCACGGTCAACCAATTTAGTTCCTTTAACATTTTAATAATTTTTGAAAATCTGTTTCGTCGAAGAATTATTCTCATTGCCCTGTTTTGGAGAATTTGTAACTTATTTTGTTCTCTTTCGTTACATAGGAAAAGTATACTTGAGCAGTAGTTGAAGTGTGGAGCAATAATTGAATTGTATATGGTGATTGCTGTTTTTCTAGAAATTTTTGGCCGAATTCTTCCAAAAAAAGATATCTTTTTGCCAATTTTCTTTTGGGTGTATTCAGCATGTCTATTGAAGTTTAGTTTCGAATCTAATATAACTCCTAAGTATTTCATTTCAGTAACATTTTCAATAATTTCACCATCAATTTTAATTTTGCTTTCACTGGATGTCTTCTTGTATCCAATCACCATACATTTTGTTTTTTTTGTATTTAATTTAAGCTTATTTATTTTTAGCCATCTTGATACATCATTTAGTTCATTATTTAAAATGTGTATTAGTTCTTCATAGTTATCTCCAATTAGGTATATTAGTGTATCATCGGCAAATAGTCGTACTTTGCATTTTGAAAATATTTTCACCATGTCATTAATATAGAGTATGAACAATAGAGGTCCAAGGACCGATCCCTGTGGTACTCCTAACTTATTTTCCATTGGTTTTGAAAATTGATTATTTATTTTTGTTACCTGCTTTCTGTCTCTCAAATACTCTTGTATTAATTTAATGGCTACAGATGAGAAACCAATTTCTTTAAGCTTTCTTATTAGTATGTCTCGATCTATAGTTTCGAATGCCCTTTGAAAATCCAAAAATATTGCTAAGATAAATTTATTATTATTCATTCCTTCCTTCCATTCTTCGACAATTACGTTTAATGCTGTTTCACATGAGTTATTAGATCTGAACCCTGATTGCTCTTGGTATAAAATATCGTGTTTATCTAGATATTGCAAAATTTGTTCTTTTATTATAACTTCAAGAATCTGCTCATATTTTGGTAAGGTGTTGATTGGTCGAAATTCTTCACATTTTCTGGTATTTTTAACCTTTGGAACCGGTATAATAGTAGATAGTTTCCATGACTGTGGAAATTTTCCTTCTTCAATCGTCTCATTGATAATATTTAATAGAGTAGATCCAATTACTGGAAAAACATCTCTTATTTTACAAATAGTTAATCCATCGGAACTATTCTTTGATTTTATTTTGTTTTAAATGTTAAATAAATATTCTGCATTTATTTTTCTGAAGACCAATGATTCTTTGTTTGGGTCGATATTATCACTTGTGGGATTAACAGCAATGTTGGGTATTAATTTGTTAATTTGAATGATACTTTCAATAAAATATTTATTAAAGTTATTAGCCATGTTTTCTTCGTTTATCTCTTTTGGAAAGTTTACAATTTTTATGTCGTCTTTGTTTTCGCCATGTAGTAATTCTTTTATGCTTTTCCAAATTTTTTTGGGATCCCCTTCTTCTGAGTTTATTTTATTTTTTATGTACTCATTATGCGTTCTTTTTATGTCTTTGGAGTATTTGTTTCTCGCTTTTTTGTAGTTATCCCAATCCGTAATACTATTAGTAAGGCATCCTCTTTTGTAAAATGCATCTCTATCGTGCTGCATTGTACGTAGTTCGCTTGTGTACCATTTATTACTGTTTCTTTTATGTATCTTCTGTTCTGGAACAACTTTATCAATAGATTTTTTTAAGTTAAATATCATCTGGTCAGCTTTTTGGTTATATTCCATTTGATTTATTCCATTCCAATTTATAGTCTCTAAGGATTGAATGAAAATTTCCTTATTGTATTTTTTGTAATTTTTAAATGTTGTTATTTGTGTTTCGTTATTGGAGTTGCATTTTTCTCTGTCATTTATTAGAATTTGAATGATGTTATGGTCGGTAATTTTAGGATTATCTAGTACATTAATATTTAAGTTGAATTTATTTGAGATTACCAGATCAATCGTCGTTTTTGAGATATTTGTAATTCGTGTAAAATCTTTGACTAATTGTTTCATCCCTGCAGCTTGTATAATAGATTTCAGTTTTTTTGTGTATATGTCTGCATTTGCTTTAACATTTATATTAAAATCTCCAGCTATAACGTTTATATTTTCATCTTGTAAATTTTCCATGCACCATCTTTGAAAATATGTTAAAAAGTCGCACTTGCTTGTGTTTGGTGATCTATAAATTACAGTATATACACCTTTCTTGGTTCCTGATTTAATGGTGATGGCTAAGATCCAACAATGTTTTTCAAATTGATTGTTTGATATTACTTCATATGGAATTTTATTGCTTAAGAGAATCATCACTCCTCCTGTATGTCGACTATGTGAGTCGCAACGGATGGTAATTTAAATTTAAATTTAAAATATTAATAATTTTAAAAATCCCCAGACAATTAAAAAAAAAAACAGCTACGTGCTAAATTTATTTCGTCAAACTCGCGAACTGTTAAACGTGCGACGTTTTCTGAAATTATTCAATTTTCTTAATTTTTGTATCCGTAAAAACCTTCTACAAAGTATTAGAAAACTTTAAAAAAAAAGCTTATATTATTATTATTTTATTTGATTCAATTCTAGTGGACCCGAGTCTACTGTACCGAAGGGACAAACGTCAAATGTTTGACAGGAAAGGATGTAGAACAGTTCATATGGGAAAATGAAATTGTTGTTTTTACTATCTTCCGAGTAATTTTTTCCATATTATCTCACCGTTTAAACCTTCCCTGGACTACGAAAAACATTCCAAAACCAAAATCAGCTAAATCGGCCCAGCCGTTCTCGAGTTTTAGCGAGACAAACGAACAGCAATTGATTTTTATATATATAGAAGATAATCTCATTGTAGATAGTGCGCCTTTGAAGCGCTTTTAAAATTCCGCCTTTAAAACCCGCGCCACCGAAAAATATTCTCATTTTGTGCGTGTTTAGAACCCACACCAAACATTTTATACAAAAAAAATCTAGCCCGTACAAAATGCTCGGACGGTGATTTGACCAAAACTAGGCCTTTCTTACAAAAATAAATCCACACCGGTGCTTCGATCCCGAGTCACGATGTCCAAACATTGTCCGAACGTGATGTCCGATGTGACGAGTGTCCCCAATGCCCGAATAATCGCAGAGTGACCGTTGACCACAGGGATGCAAGTCAAATGTTTGTAATATGATTTTGCGTAGGTAGCATACCTTTGGTCATCGGACAGCTGTCTTCTCAGAGCAAGTAGAATATCCATCTCAGGATAATGGAGATAAGGATTAGAGGCCATGCATATAAATGAGACGCTTATTTTACTAGTGAAAATTAAAAGAAACTTTATTGCACTTTGCAAGGGGAAATAGTACCAAAGAAAACTTAACAAAAAACATAAATACCTTTAGCATCTATCAATAGATTTGGAGAGAGAGAGTTAACAAAATTACTGTTAGTTATTAATACCGCGTACGTCCCGTCGCCGTGATTCTCTTCCAAACGTCAACAGCAATCCCCAAGACACTGTCCAGCACGTCATGGGGCCGATTGGTTAAAGGGAGACCTCCCAACAAAACAGGCACAGCAGATCCGCACCCATCAGGCGGCGTGAGGAAATCTCACCGGCCAAAGGAACAGCAAAGGAATCTTTGCGCGCAATACATCACCCGTTGATTACGGTCTAAATTCACTATGGCACGCGGATAAAACAATCACACGGTATCCGACGAGGGATTAAATAAAATAAAAAAGCTTCAATGCCATTTGAGTCGTCACACACTCACATAACGTATAAAAATACTCTTTCTAGGCTACTTAGCACTAGTATCTCACATAACAATCTCCTCTCCTCAAAAATCTCCTCTCGCCCCAAAAAATGTGATGTGATGTCTTCCGCCATCTTTCCTCGAATGACGTTTCCGGTCTCCTTCCAGTTTGGCCAACCAACAAAGTTAAAAAAGAAGAAAAAAAATAATGCATAGACAACAAACAGTACCTACTTTGCGCAGTACCTGCTCACGAAATAGATATGTTACATGTTATTGTTAACATTGTAGTCGTATTATTAAGGAACTACCACTGATAACCTCTGTACCTGATTTATAATACACGCGTAATTTAAATGTTTTCAAATGCAAAAAATCGGCACATGTATATTTTGTAAGTTAAAAAAACCTCATTTTATTTCGTGCCACCTTTTTTTGTGTTGTTTGTTTTTTTAATGTTTTAAAATATCAATTATATATTCTACATAATTATTCTTGTTGAAGAAACAATAATAATTAGCAACGTACATTGAGTGCTGTGAATAACAATAAACAATTTAATTCCTCTAAAACTTTTCTCGTTATAACGAGTGGTCTCGTTATAATACTTGTGTGGAGTGTCAAGTGATTTAAAAACAATAGTATGTAGGTACACCTCCCAACTTTATTTAAATTGTCTGACTGCCGCTGTATTTGAAGGACAGCGTGATTAGATGTATCTTCTCTTGAATTTCTGAAACCCTATTATAAAGACCACGAACCATCACTGTATAAATTAACGGAGTAATTCATTACTTATTAATAACTAGCTGGTCCCGGCATGCGTTACTATGCCATTTAATAAAGAAATTGTTTCTCCCCGAGTGTCCTTTAACATTCGTCCCGTTCCCCTTCCGCCTCCCCTTCTTCTCCTGCGTCCTCTTTCCCTCTCGCGTGCCTACTCCGTCACCTTCACCTTCCCTCTTCCCACTCCACTCCCCCCCCCCCTTCCCCAGTCCCGCAAACCCTTCTCCGAGTTCTCCTCCCCCCTCCCAGGTTCCATTCCCCCTCCCTGGTTCCCCTCCCCCCTCTCGCCTTCCCCTTCCACCTTCCCCGCCTTCCCTCTTCCCTTTACCACTCCCTCGTCCCGCCAACCCTCCTCCCGCGTTCCATATATTCAATCCCAGTACATTCAGTTTTTAAACAGCCTGCGTGCCACCTTTTACAATTTTTATTCAAATTTCCATTTTTCATGTAAATTAAATTTGGTACCTAACATAGGTACATATTTAAAATATCTAAAATTCTTGATTCGATTCGAACTATTATAGGGGAGTACCTACTTTAAATAAATTTATCAACTTAAAGATTTTCAAAAATAGAATTTTATTTAACAATCATTGTTTTGCAAAATGTCATTCTCAAACACGCGTACTGTCAAACATACGATAGTTGTTTAGGTTAGTAATAGGTTTTCTGAAATTATCCAATTTTCTGCGCAATTTTCTTAATTTTTCTCTCCGTAAGAACCATCCTCGTACTTCAAGGAATATTCTAAAAAAATAATTAGCGAAATCGGATTTGCGCTTAGCAACACATTTAGCGATTCATTTTTATATATAAGAAGATATATTATAGGTACGTGTATCGTGTGCTGTAGAAAGTACATTACAATGAGAAAGTTTTAAAAAATTATTACGTCGATGGTAAATGTGATACAAGTGTGTAGTACACTACCAGTAGTTATGACAATGCATGATAAATATCTAAAATAATGTAGGTAATTATTAATAATACATAATGTTATTTTTAATGTCTTTAGAGAAGAATTCATCACTAAAGTTAAAGGTTATTTTTAAGATTAAATCAAGTAGCTTTTTACGTAAGAATGTCTTTAAAATCATACTCGATAGAGTTGAATATTTTTATTTTTTCAATAATGCTTCTAATTTCTTCCGATACTAGATTGAAAAATGTTCTTCCTTGGTAAGTATAATAATGTAAGCAGAATTTAATTTAAAAAATAAGGCATGGAAAAATATATTTAAGTCGAGTATGGTTTTCAGCTAACCCCATAACCTTAGTAGTCCCCCATCGGCGTCCCCTTCCCTTCTTGCGTTCCCCTTCCACCTTCCCCACCATTCCCCATCCCACGTCTCCACGTCTCGGGACAGCACACTAAGGTTACAATTGTCTGAAATGTGGATTTCTCACCACGGTAAGGGTTAGTGGTCCGTTTCCCTGGACACAGTTATTTGAAAACCACGCAAAAAACTACTTAAATAAAAAACTACTTAAATATAAACTGTACAATTTAAGAACCTGCTTGTATTTCTATATTTATTCAAAAATTTGTGTTCATTAATGAATTCACATATTTTTAATTGAAATATTTTAACCATTTCTAAAAAATTGTATCATAAAACTGTAAATGTTAACTAACTAACCATCACGCCGTTTCCTCGCAGGGGTAGGCAGAGAGGACGGACCGCCAAACAACTCGGTCTTGGCACACACTCTTTGCCTCACTCACATTCATACATCGTCTCATACATTCTATTCTGTTCATTAATTCTGTTTATTAATGTTCATTAATATTAATAAACGTTTACAGTTTTAAAAGAGCCCTAAGTAATACTGAGAAGGGTCTGAAGATCAACGGAGTTGTTATTAATAACATAAGATACGCAGATGATACTGTATTACTAGCTGACTGTATCGATGACCTCCAAGACCTATTAAATCTTGTTAATAATGCTGGTGAGCAACTGGGCCTTATAATCAACGTCAATAAAACTAAATGGATGACATTGGGACAACTAGATCACTCTGAATCAGTGATACAGTTAAATGGTTGCAATGTCGAAAAAGTGGAAAGATTTAGATACCTCGGCAGTATTCTCACGGAGACTCTCGACCCAGATGTAGAAGTTAGGTGCAGAATTGAAGCAGCAAGAACTGCGTTCATTAAAATGAAATCCCTCTTCTTATTATTAAAGTTTACTTCGCTTTATTAGTACGTGATCAGCATTTTTTTGTTTTTTTTTTACACCATTTTTTTACCTGCCCACGCCTTCACTGTGCCATGTTAATGCTATCTAATTTTCTCTGGGTCTTCTACACGTTGAGAACCTATGAAGTATCGACTTAGGATGTGGTCAAAAACCAGCTGAGCGTTTTAAAATCAAATGTCAATCAATTAAAATCTACGTTTTAAAATCATAAGGTGCACAAGGTATTTGAAAAAAGTTCGATAATATAAAACGGCAGATATTTGTGCGGGCCGCACAAATATTGCCGCAGTTTGACGACCACGGGGTTAGAGGCTTTTGAAATGTGGCTTCACCGGAAAATGCTCAAGGTCCCATGGACTGACATGATCATGAACACAAAAATTCTCAGGCGGGCTAGAGCAGGTAGAGAACTGCTTACATTAATAAAAATCAGGAAAATTTCATATCTGGGTCAAATACTTCGAGGGGAAAAGTATCACTTGCTCCATTTAATATTGAAAGGCAAGATAGAGGGTCGCCGAGGGCCTGGTAGGAGACAAATGTCTTGGCTGCGAAATATACGAGAGTGGACCGGCATTAGAAGTGTGGAGAAGCTATTCCGGGCAGCACAAGACAGAGAGACATTTTCAAGAGTGATCGTCAACGTCGGGGGGACTTGATACGGCACACAAAGAAGAAGAAGTTTTAGTAAGGTATTTAAGAAGAAACCATAATAATTACCTTGATGGCCACGATTGGAACTTCCCTTCCTTCCCCTTTGGTCCACATGCGCGTACATGGAATCGTTTTTCTTAATATCCTTGGATTTGGTTGTCTTGTCCCAGATCTCTCCCATTTTCCCCATACTCTGTGGCAGCCATTGCCCTAAAACACATTAAATTATTATTTAGGGCTCATTTTCATACGATATTCATGATATTAGAATGTCAAAGTCTATTTCAGATTTGAAGATGTTTTCATTCCATTTCAAATGGATGATTAGGTCCAAATTTCCTTCTTTTTACCAATATGCTTTAATATGTGCATTAATATTGTGCTATTCGCACAAAATATTTCGATTTTGACCAATGTGGGCATTTAGTATTAAAACTTACCGATAGAAGATGTTTTTGCCGGGTTTGAAACTTGGCTGATAATTAAATAATATCGGGCAGCGCAGCGCGCCTTTTGAAATAGTATATTAAAATATAAGTGGATAAACATGTCTTTAAAACACGCGCGATTTTTCCCGAGTGCTCGAAATAAAGCAAGTGTTTTAAAGACCAGTTATCCACGAATACTTTACGCTATTTTTTTTATTGGTACACTTTGAAAACATAAATTGTTGAAAATATTATTATTAAAAATTTGGAAATAAGAACTATTAATGAATTCGTGATTTGACATCACAATATCTTGTTGTCATGGAAATGAAAAACACAAACATTAATTTGCAATCTGTCACATAAGATTAATAGTTGACATCACAGTTTTTACTAGTTATTGTGTGTTGTAAAATGAGTTCTAACATTGATAATTTAAATACAAAAGCAGAATCGCGGTTAATACCTGAAAAATCCAAAGACGTTTATAAAAAAGAATATGAAAGGTTCATAACATGGATGGAAGAGCAAAACGTAGTAGATGTAGATGAACGAGTTGTGCTTGCTTACCTTCAGAAAATGTCGGAACAGTACAAAGCATCGACTATGTGGGCCATACATTCGAAATTGCAATGTCTGTTGAGGATAAATAAAGGGTTGATTTAAAATCATTTGTGAAAGTGCATGCATTCATGAAGGCAATTAGCAAGGATGACGTTGCTAAGAAGGCGTATGTATTCCAAGAAGATGATTTGCGGAAGTTTTTCACGGAAGCACCGGACATTACGTACTTATTTTTGAAGGTGGTAGCCATTTGCGGAATCTTTGGCTCTTGCAGAAGATGTGAATTGTGCGATTTACGCTTATATGATATCAAAGAAGAAGGAAGTGTATTGCTTATTACCATCCGACCATCTAAAACAGTGAAGGCTCGACGTTTTACTGTTGCCGACAGTGGTGCAATTAATTATGTGCGTTTGATGAAGCAATATTTATCATTGCGACCCCAAAATGTAAGTACAGACCGGGTTTTCTTACGGTATGATAAGGGTAAGTGCACCAATCAAGTGGTTGGTATTAACACATTTGGATCATGCCCCTTACAAATCGCACGCTATCTTAAATTAAACGATCATGAGAAATATACAGGACATGCCTTTCGACGTACATCCGCTACCATTATGGCAAATAGTGGCATGACAATTGATCAAATCCAACGACAAGTAGGATGGAAATCGGCAGCTGTGGCGACTGGTTACGTGGAAGAGAGCATTAGCAATAAGAAGAATGTTTCAAACATTATTGGAACTGCCATTAATGGAAGTGAAGCCTCATTGACTTCCGAGAATACTATTACTTTGAACAGCATTTCCTCCGATTTAAACAAATAATACGAACTGCTCTTTTCACATCCATTTAAATAATTACAGCCTTACTAAAAAAAACCACAGCGCGACCAATTAACTGTGTTATTGCAATAACATAATTAAACCCCGTATACACTAAATCACGTTTTATTACCAATAACGTTTCTTGCGTGATCACGCTGTTAAAATGCATTAAGATCTGACAACATTGTAAATGGTTTTAATTTCCTAGGAAACAATGTTGTTTTAATTCTTCTCCGCTAGGGGCATTATTGGTGCACCTGTGCATATCCGCCCGCGATGACAAAACAGTTCGGTGTGTTTATGGAGGGATATGGAAAATTTTGTTAGTGCCTAAATGTTGTGATTTTACTAAATAATTTCTATTGTAGTGACGAATTTACTCTTCTGTTCACATAATTGATATATTTACCATATTATTTGTGTGGTTTACATCAGTTTAATCAAGTTATTGTACAAACGCCGTACTTTCAAAGTTGAACTGTCAGAATATTGTTTTTTATAGGTTACTTAAGATAAAATTTTCATTTTAAGATCTTTATTTTAAGAGAATTTCTTAAAAGTGATAATTTTTTATAATATTAAAATCTAATACATGTGTTCGTAAACGTATCAAAAAAATTAACGTCTTTAGAGATGCAAGAAATCTGTTTTAAATTTCGGTATTATTTCTAAGTTATTTTTTGGCAATAAAAAAAACTTTGAAATTTTTTATTATTTTTTTATTGTATACACGATGAAAAAGTGAGGTGATAGTTTCCTTCCAAATTTATTACATAAAAGGACTGTGTTTTTTAAATTTTGATTTTATTTAAATTTCTCTACATTTTGGTCAAAAATGTTGTGGGAGGAAATTTTTTTCCATTTTTTTCCGAGGCTGAATCTTAAAATATGGCAGTTTTTGAAAGCTAAAGTGTATTTCAAATACTCAAATCTAAAAGGTAATTTTATCTAGTTTTTATAAATGGTATTTGTTTTTACGACACCTTCAAAAATAAGAAATATATAGAACATTCAAAATACTATGGAAAATTTACAAATATCGTTCGGACATCAACGGTTAAAACAGAGATAAACTACCCTCTCAGGCCGTGGAAACCATGTGTATTTCTTTCAAAGAACAAATTTTTAATTAGTAATGTTTTCACATCCGCGGCCGTTTGTCAATTGAATAAAATTTACACTGGGTTTTTTAGTAAGGCTGTTAGAATGTAAACGATGTAAAAAAGAATGTAAACTTTGAATAAAATTTTTGAAACATTTGTAATGTTTTATTTGACGTTTAAAATATTCCTGTCAGATTTATAGTTAAAAGTTGACATTTAGACTTCACATTTTGTTGATTTGTTGATGTTGCCATGGTAACATTAAAAAACGCGCGTTCCATAAAGTGCGATTTAAACACGCTAGAGCGTACTTTAAATGAGTAAAAAAGGGCACCAATAAAAAAAAAATTCTTACGTAAGGCAAGTCGATAAGTTAGGGCTGCCAATTTTAGAATATTTATACGAAAATATCTGTTATTTTCTCAATGTATTACATTAGGTTACCTATATAGTGTAATCTGCACTAGAGGTGAACGTTCAAATAACGCTATATTATTATAACGGAACTACTATTATCATAGTTTCTCTTTAATTTCTCTTATCAATTTGGGAGACGGGTATGGTTGAACAAATGTGAAATCTTTAGTTTACGATGTCCTTCCTTGTTTTTTTTTAGTGCATGTAATTTTAACAGTTTTTTCTTACAGTCCGAACTTTCTTTCTGAAATCGCGATGCAACCATAATTGCATAACAAGAAGTGTGTTGTGGGCGTGTCCGTGTGCTCAAAGTAAGCTTATATTTTTTCTTAATTTCTGATGAAATTGGTCAAACGCTCTCTAAAAAACCGAAATTCTTTCTTACACAGATGATCAATATCATTAGCCCGTTTCTGCCTAGGAGTCGAAAGGCGTTGGTCGATCAGTTGTCCTTCCTTTGTGTATGTTAATCTTACACTTCTTATCAACATATTCCGTAGCATATATATTTATTTTTTAGATTAATTTTACACGTTAAGAGCCTAGCAGGACAATCGGTTTTATCGAAATTTGCTAAAATAGTTTAATTGTTTGTCGCTTGTGTCGCCCTCATCGCTTTTTAACTCAATTCTATCAAAATTTATTGTAAATGGTTACTAAAAATGGATTTGATAATACTATCCGCTCGTAAAAATCCGAAGTTACACGATCATTCCCGATAACAAATTAAATATTGGCATATTATATCTTGGCCGGTCGTTTCGAACGTTGGATTTCTATTTTTCCCCATAACGTGGGAAAATTTCCCTTAAGATTCCCTATTTCGAAGAAAATTATTTAAAAAAATATTATTTGAACAACTTTTTAAAAACTGTCGGAAATTCACTATGCAACTGGTATGGTTTTAGAAGCAAATCGTGAGTTGTTTATTGGTTTAACACTTCAATCTATATATATATATTTTTATTTAAAAAATATAAACTACAAAAGGTTATAGAAGTTCTATAATAATATATTCACAATAATTTCCTTCAGGGCCCACGGCATCCATGGGCGTGCTATGAAGAGGGGAGAGTACATTCAAATTATCGTTTATATTGCTGAGCTTCTACAGGTGTTAAAGTCACTTGACTTGCTGATTCCAATGATTCTTAACATTACTTGGAGTAAAAATGTAAATCAAATTTTGGTCTCCGTTGACTTTTCCGATGACTTTTTTTCAAATTTTTTATCTTCAAAATCAAAATAAAAAATCTTCCGCATGTCAACATTGGTCACTCAGCCGAGTAACAACCCAACCTCTTACCCCGCCCTCAACTCTCCAACGTTTACAATTTTACAATATACAATATGTAATATTTGTATGAAAATATTTGTTATTTTCTCCATGTTTTATGTTACGTCACCTTTGTAGTGTAATACGCTCTAGAGGTAAACCATCATAAACGGCGCTATATTATTATAACGGGACTACTATTATTATTATTACAATATTTAATTTCTCTTTACCGATATAGGAGGTGGTCATGGGTACCGGCGCCCGGGAAACAATTGTTGGATAACCGACACCCCTGCCATAGGTCGACCCAAGTGGTTCGCTACGTTTGGTGACTTATTTTATTATTATGCAAACGAACAAAAGTAGTATGTCAAGAAAAAAACAGCTTTTTCTGAAAATGACAACATTTTACGAAAAAACTTAAAATTGCAGTGAATGTTGACCGGTTGGAGATAAATTTACATATGTTGAAATATTCTAAAACAAAATTAATTTTTTTACAATTTCTTTCAAATAAATTTCTTTCATTGACAAATATTTTAGACGATATGAAGGAATGTCATAATGTCAGAATGTTTAATCAGAAATTGGAAATGAGTCATAATAAATACCTCTCTAGAAATAGTATAAATATATCGTCTGTATGTGGCATGTCCACAGTTTGATAATGCCTTCAGAAGGCGAAACAGCTGTCACGCGTAATAATAATTACACAGCAGAACTTGTTTGAAAATAAACTGTTTTTATTAATTTAATAATAATATTATTGATTATATAATTAAAAAAATAAAATTAAAATGGAGTTCTACAAATTAAACTTGATAAAAATAAATAAATGAAGGAATGTTTAATGAAAAATGAGAGGTAAAATTATTTTTTCGAAAATAACTACTTTTGTGGAGCGTGTAATTCAAAAACGGCTGGGATTTCGAAAATTACATTTAAAATAAAAGTTGTAGATAATTATATGAGGTTTTACTTATTTTAAGAAAATTTTCCTCTGCAACGCTCCATTTTTTCAAATATAAGCAGAAACCCGAAAATTGGAGGCTCCCCCCCCCCGCTCCCCCTAGCTCGCCAACTAGACGTCAGGACTTTTAGTATGTTCACACCCTAAGCACCCTGAACAAGTTTCTGAAGGAATCACTTAGGTTTCTTCTCACGCACTCTACACCTCCCTCCTTAACTGGAATCTTAACATTGTCCAGGTTTTTTAAGCACCATTGATGTGATTATTTTTAAATGGTTGTTGAGTTATGAATAACCCAACAATGTTTTAAAATCTTCAACTACCACCACAGTAAGCAGAAAATGTTGCTTGTGTCGTGATGGAGGAATTAGCCAGCCGAAGAATCGAACACGCGACGCCCGGGTGGGGCCCAAAGAGGGTAACTCACAAAAATGGCTCTATACAAAGGGGTTAAGTGCACAAACTTCGGGTGGTGATTCTACATGACAGTAAAAAAGTAGAAGGTAAAAAATAAGGTAAAAAAATATATAGAACTTTTTTCAAACGTTTGAAGCTAATTTTCGGGTAAAAAAAGTTGTGTGGCTTTATACAGAAAAATGAATATTCTTCTATGAAAAAATATTTTTGTATTGGCAAAAAAAAACATTGGATTTTCGAAAAAAGTTATTCTATTACCTTTTTTACTTCTTGTATATGTGGAATCACCTCCCGAAATTTGTGCCCTTTACCCCCGGACACCCTGTACAAACAAAGAGAGAGATGGCGGGATGTAAGTAATAAATAAATTTCTTATGATAATGTATTAAACGCCCTCAAGGCATTTTTGTTTAAAACGGCAAAAATACAAATATCATTAAAATTTTCGTTTGACGGTAGCCCTGAACAAACATCTACCTAAAGGTGTTATGGATAGCGTTGGATTCCGGCGGTAAGCAAATTATAAAACATTCATAAAAAGGTCAAACTAAATACTTTTAGCAATATAGTCTGTTCGCGCCTTTATTGTTACATGTGGTTCTTTCTAAAATACCTATTGTATGCCCTCTGCCATAATTAGTTCAGTTGAATTCACCTCGCCGCAAGGGACACAAGTCCTAAGAACCGCACCGCTTTTACAGTTGTAATAATCAAACCGCAAACGGAACTCTAAAACCGCAGCTATTCGCGAGTACCATCGTCACGCGTCACCTATTCTCGCTTATTGTTTCGCGATTAAACGTTCATTCCCAGTCGCCATTCCCTTCCAAAATCTCTCCAAACTAACATACCTACCTTTCCAGTGAACACTGAACGAAGAGGGAAGCAGTCTGGGTAAGTGCGATAAAAATATAATAAAATAGATAAGAACCGCATACACTCCACAACATACCGCAGCATTTGATCCCTCGATCCATTGAGAGGTAACATTTGCTACCCGCCGCAACATAGTCGGTTTTAGTAAACGAGAGGAACTTTTATTTACTTACATTTACGGTAGATTCTCGTATATCGGTATGATACTAGAATGTTTCTGTCGATAGGTGATAGGTATGAACGAAAGATTGTCGAAACACAGCGCGCCGCTGCGCCGGTAGTATGCATCCACCGAGTAAAAAGAAATTATTAAATGTACGAAATCATGTGTAGATCGGAGATCTAACCCGGATGCCTTCTACATATTCCAAGTACTTACATAGTTATTGTATATATTACTTGTCTTATACAGAAATCACTATTATACTACAAGACATTAGGTATTATTACCTCAGTTGGAATGCGTTGGATGTCAAAGTTTGCAAAGACGATTTCTCATTATCTATTAACCAATTTCTGATTTTGAGGTTGAATCTTTAGTAAAGTATTTTAGATTAATATTTTTTAATTAAAAATATTTAAATAGGACATATACTTACCATTTTTAAACATACCTAAACATGCAAATAGAACATGATGCAACTACCTAGGGCATAATAATTCATTGTACTAGATTCTAACTAATGCAGTTCTGTGCTCTGGCAACGTTCTATTTAAATATTTTCCATAAAAATATGACGAACTAAAATATTTTACATAAGATTGAATCGCAAATTCAAAAAAGTTAAATGGATTACCTACGAAAATTCGTCTTTGCAAACTTTCAGAACATGGTAAGGCGAAGTTAGAACTCTATCAAAGCGCTGCAAAATAAAAACAAACGTGTTGTTAGAACCTTGTAAATTAAATGGAGGTCGATTTTAAAATTTCCCCATGCAATTATCTACTAACTGTCGAAAATAGAACACAGATAGTTCTGAAAATTATTTTTGTTATAGGTAAGTGAGCATACGAAATGATTTTGCATTCAATGGTCATTTAAAAAAAAAGTGTAAATTAATTTAAAAACTTAGCCGGGAATTTCAGTTTCCGAAGCATTTATATTAATAAACAAATGCGTAATGGGCTCTCCTCACGACACTGCATGTAGTGACTGCGGCAGTGACTGCAGAGAGCGTGGAGTTGAGCAAACTAGCGCTGTCTCGTTTGTTAAAGGGCCGCTAAAACGAGACAGTGCTAGTTCGCTCAAACCCATACTCTCTGCCAGAGGCGGCTCTAGGGTCTAGAAGTGGAAGGTCAATCGAAAAAAATTTATCAGAGTTAT